>JAVJIF010010742.1:0-175373 GCA_038442645.1 Agave tequilana
GGAAGCAGAGAGAGCAATCAAGTGCTTACAAGAGGAGGAAGCCCTCATCACCGCAACCACCTCCTCTGCCTCCAACTCTAGGACCTTGTCCCAAAGTGTGTGCAGCTCAATACCAGCAACAACAATGCATGCAGTGCTGAGTCCACCATCACCATCACCATCACCAGAGATGATCCGTGTCTACTCCAACAGATCTCTCCCTCAACTCAAACTGCAGCAGAGCAGCAATTCCTGGGCTCTTATATAGATCTCTCTCATGGGTATGTTCCCATTCTCTAAATTTGTAACTTTTCTTCAGTTTTTTGGTGATCATCATGGGATTTTGATTTGTTCTCAGGCGCTCAAAGAAAAGCTGGTAGCTGCAAGAAATGGTGATTATGTTGCTCCAATGGCGATGGTCCCAGGTGCTGATCAGTCTGCAGGCTACTCTGATTCCAACTCTGAAGCTTCAGCAGCTGAATCAGTGGCCAACTACAACAGACGCAATGTCTCCTACTCCATGGTGAGCAAGATTATGAGAGGGAGAAGATTAGCTTGCCTTTCATTGATTTCCTGGGTGTTGGAGCAACATAATGGAATTAATTATGTACGAGGGCACAATAGATAGAGGACAGGAAAGTAAAGTAAAATCAAAAGGACAATGGAGTTTCTGTTAATGGAAAGAACTCAAGTTTCAATGTTTTCCTATAATTGACTGTGTTAGAGAACGAATCTTGTGAATTTTTTCTAATAGTTTCCATTACTAATGAAGAAGAAGGTGTTGTCTCTTGTAGGAATCCAAATCTCACCTCTTTATTGTTTGTTGTGACTGATAACTAATCTAGGAAAGATTTTTTCTGGCAGTAATTTCCAATTATTTTTTCTACAAGTAATAACTGGACCACAGAATGTGAGCTTGGGTTAATTTCCAAGGCACATGATCAATCATATACTTGTGTTGCTTTTGGAGCCCAAAGTCACTTCAGGATTTTTCAGAAACATTAACTCTCTCTTGCATGTCCCTTTCAAGTTTGTCTTGGAGACTTGATCTTGTAAATTTTAAGCAAATGGTTAAAATTGATGTGGACCCTCTACAGTAATTAGAAGAGTCCTGAATCTCGTTATAGTCCCTGGATATTGGGAAAATTAGCTTTCATGCTTGAGAGACCAAGGGATTTAACTTGAGTTTTTCCCCCACACCCTCTCCAAAAAAAAATTCATTAAACACCATGCTTCCCAAGACCAGCGTTGCTCCTATAACTATAGAGAAAATTGCATCAAAATATCTTGTACTCTGTAGTTTTTTCAGAAATTAACCCGCATATTTTTTTTTGAAACATGGTACTATCTCCAACTTTAATAACCTTACAATTTTATATCTTCTCTGATAGAGAGGTTAAATTCGTAATCAAAAACCAAATAAGTTGTATGTGATACATGTTAGACAATTTTATTTCTTCTCTCTATTATTATTTCTATTTCTTATCATTTTCAAACTCAGCACCAACTCAGATTTTTTATTCTCATTGAGCAGAGCAAATATCGTACACATGCAGTGGCCATCCGGACTCATGGGCGTCTCTTTCCCATTAGCAGCCATCTTCATTAGACTCCCATTCTACTTCTTCGCGTTCTCCAGTGGTAACCCCGACCTCATCCCTTTGCGATGGTCACCAGGTCTCTGAAACCCTCACCTCGATCCCCTACCCTCCTTCGGTCGCCGAGATCGCCAACTTGACGGCATCCACATGGGCGTGCAACATGTTGTACTTCAACCATGAGCTCAAATCGAAAATTCCAGATTTAGACTCAAACAGCACAGGGCCGTTTGTTTCGCATAAAACTCCGTAATTCGTAAATGACTTACTACCCAGTTACAACTACGGCGTTTGTTTGGACCGTAATTCGTAAAGACTTACGTAACTCAACTAACACTCACTTGCAACCCAGTTACCACTCACTTACAGCCCAGTTACAGTTTAATTTTGTGGTCATACAAATTTGTAATATTTTTTTATATTAATATGAAAAAAATTTAATATTTAACTTTTTTAATATTTATTTGCAGTATTAAAACTTTAAAATCAACAAATAGTTAATTTTGTGATCAACTTTTTCACTTACGACTTATACATTACGACAACCAAACACCGTAAAGTACAATACACTTCCCACTTTACAATTTTATGTTATCAACCAAATACCGTAAAATTTACATACATGTAACTCATTTACAATTGTAAAACACTTTACCAATTTATAACTACGAATTACGGTCAGTTACGACAACCAAACATGCCCGAGATGTAACTACCCCCAGAGTATAACCATATTTACACATAAAACGTTAACGTCAGTTGGGTATTAAAATAAAAAATTAAGAGATATATTCGTTAAAAAATGTACAGAGTATTTTTTTTTTTTTTTTTTGGAAGAAGGCACAAAGTACTGAGTGTTTTGATGCAATCAACCCTTTAATTATATATTATTTAGTGTGACTGCCACCTCAATATATGCCCAAAAGTTTGACTTGTGTCGAAGAATGAGATGAAATAATAGATAATGGTCACATGAAAACAACATAGGGTTCATGCATTTAAGCCCTCTTGCTCATCTCTCCTACTGTTTGGATTCCATTCACAAGAAAAGAGTTAAAAAGAGGCATCATTCCTCAGAATTGTAGCACATGCTCTGAAATCTGATGATAAAGCTTTTGAACCAACTTCTCCAGCTTGATTGAAAAACTTTTTTTGAGGCCAAGGGCAACTTTCCACAAGGAATAGCCATGGCCACATCACCACCAACCCACCAACAGCCTCTCTGAACCCTTTCTTTTAATTTTACATTTTCTGTTAAAAAAAAACAAATTCAAGTTACTTAAACTAGTTCTTGGACTCTTTTGAGGTGTTAAAGAAGAACAAAGCCAAACCCAAATGAGGCCCTCAAACCAGAGCTTGTGAAAATGAAAAAAAAGAAGCTAACTGATAGTGTGGGTTCATGAATCCTCATCATGTCCTGAGCCATAGGGCATTCTTAGGGCTTATAGGTGATGTGTGCACAAAATCCTAGATGGGGGTCTCATGATTCAAGTTGCTATTTATGGCAAAAGAAAGGGATGGGGTTTGGACGAGCAAGAGGGGTTTTGTTTTGGTTTTTTTTTTTTTTTTTTTTTTTTTTTTTGTCCCCTCATGAAGGGTTCTACTGTTTGCTTGTAAAAAGGTGCAAATGCATCATATCCATATCCGTTCGAATACAAGTGTGGATACGATTGAATCAGGATACGGTTATAGATAAATTTTAAATATTGATAGTCAATAAGAAGTATACAAATATATGAAGCAGGCTTTGGATTCTAAGGATCCATGTTTAGATTCAACCAAGAAGTCAAAATGTGATCTAAGTCTCCATATAATATCCATGTCCATACTAATATATCTGAAAATCAGATCGGATTCGGATTCAAATTCGAGGTTTACCCACTGAAAAAAAAAACAAATGAACTGATTTGACGACTGCGAGGATTAGACCTCAGCACTGATCTGTTGCTTCATCTACGCATTTAGTTTGCCCCAGGATCGAATTTTTGTGACAGACTTTAGATAGTTGTTTGTGTTAGCATTTTGAGGGTATTCAAAATTAAGCCAAGTTACTTTAGTCCCACATTGGATAGGATAAGAACTCCTTAGTGTTTATATATGGAGTCTCTTTCATGATGGGTTGTGTGGGCTAGAAACCAGGGGGTGCTCGCGCGCACACAAGCCCATTGAGCCCAGTGAAGGGAATTGGGTTACCGGATCCAGAAAACCTTAATGCGCATGTGCCCCTGCATCGCACGCGCAGGGGGGTGCAAATCCGGGTTTCAGAGCCTCGCGGGGTGGGGTGTGCCCGAATGATAAACTCCCTTTATAAAAGGATCTATTCTGCATTGCGAGTGCACCCTTGTAGGGCCACTCAGAGGGGCGCGATCTACTCTTAAGGACAGTGCTCCGCACGCCTCGATCAACTTAGAGAAGTTCTTCCTTCTTGAAAGTTTAATTTAAATAGCTTAGCAGTATTTCGTATATCATTTTCCAACAATCTTATGAGTAGATATGGATACTGCTATGGTTGCTGCTACTAATGTTAAGTCTTTGCCTGACATATCAAGGATTGAACCATTTAATGGAACCCACTATAAAAGATGGCAAGAAAAGGTTATGTCCACACTTGATGTAACTGGTTATACTTTTGCTATAACTGATCCTAAACCAGATAAAGAAAAAGAATTGCAAAACTGGGAAAAGGCCAACAAAATCTGTAGACACATCATTCTCAGCACACTTAGTAATGCACTATTTGATGTTTACTGTCATTATAAAACTGCAACTGAAATTTGAGAAAGTCTTAATAAGAAATACATTCTTGAAGATGTTGGAACTCAAAAATTTGCTATTGAAAATTTTCTGAATTTTGTTATGTCTGATGAAAAGATATTTCTTCTCAAATTCATGAATACCATGTTCTAATTGATGATCTTAAAAATGAAAATATCACCCTACCTGAATCCTTTGTTGCTGGAGCCCTAATTGAAAAACTACCCGAATCATGGAAAGATTATAAGAAAGAACTGAAGTATAAAAGAAAACAAATGAACCTTGAAGATGTAATAATTCATATAGAATTGAAGAGAAAAATAGAGAAAGAGAGAAAACTGAAAGGGCAAGGAGCTTACATCCAAGGCAAATATAATTGAAAGCAAGCCTTTTAAACCCAAAAAACATTTTCATAAGCCAAACTTCAAACCAAATCAGAATCCTAAGATGAAAAGAAACCCTAACTCTACTTTCAAGAAGAAAGGAAACTGTTTTGTGTGGTAAACCCGGACACTACTCAGCACAGTGTAGGTTTCGGAAGACTGGTGAGGCTCCATCCAAACCACAAGCTAGCCTGGTTGAGAGTGACATTATTGCTGTTGTAATCTCTAAAGTGAACATGATTGCACATAATAAGAATTGGGTGATTGATTCCGGGGCAACCCAACATATATGTGCCGACAGAGGAGCTTTCTCTTCTTACTCCTCTGTTGATGATGGCGAACAAGTGTTCATGGGCGATTCGAGGCCCTCACCCGTGTGGTAAAGGAAAGGTGCTTCTCAAGCTTACTTCAGGGAAGATCCTTTCTCTTACAGATGTGCTTCATGTTCCTGAGATTCATTGGAACCTCATTTCTGTTTCCCTTCTTGGAAAAGCTGGAGTTAAGGTCTGCTTTGAATCTGATAAAATTGTAATGACTAGGAATGGACAATTTGTTGGTAAAGGGTACTGTAGTCAGGTTTATTTATACTGAATGTACTTGAAATCATGAATGAAAATGCATCTACTTTTTCTGCTTACATGATTGACTCTTGTGATCTTTGGCATGGTAGGTTAGGACATGTTGGTTTTTCTTACATTAGGAAAATGAAAGATATAGGTCTCTTGCATAATGTAACTATATCTGATCATGACAAATGTGAAATATGTGTTGAATCTAAATCCACTAGGAAATCATGTAAAAGTGTACAAAGAGAATCTGAATTGCTTGAGCTTATTCATAGTGATCTTGGGGACCTTAAAAATAACTTAACTAGAGGTGGTAAAAGATTCTATATCACTTTTATTGATGACTGTTCTAGATATACAGTAGTCTATCTATAAGATCCAAAGATGAAGCCTTTGAAATGTTTCTGAAATATAAGTCAGAAGTTGAAAATTAACTAAATAAGAAAATAAAGAGATTGAGATCGGATAGAGGTGGTGAATATGAACTTAAACAATTTAATGAATTTTGTGAACAACATGGCATAATTCATGAGACTACCCCTCCAAATTCACCTGAATCTAATGGTGTTGCTGAAAGGAAAAATAGAACACTCAAAAATATGATGAATGCTATGCTTATAAGTTCTGGTGCACCTCTGAATCTGTGGGGGGAGGCTATACTCTCTGCTTGTCATATTCAAAATAGAATACCCTATAAGAAAACCGGTATAACTCCATATGAAATCTGAAAAGGACATGCACCAAACTTAAACTATTTAAAAGTGTGGGGGTGCCTAACTAAAGTTCTTCTACCTGAACCCAAAAGAAAGAAACTAGGACCCAAAACCTTTGACTGCATGTTTATTGGTTATGCCCAACATAGTGCTTCATATAGGTTTCTTGTGACTAGAAATGATAATAATGTTATGGAATTAACACTATTGTTGAAACTAAAAATGCAGAATTCTTTGAGCATGTTTTTCCATTGAATCTTGGAGGGTAGGCCGCCATCAACCTGCTGCACCGAGATACTCTCTCAGAGGGACGCGATCTACTCTTAAGGACAGTGCTTCGCACGCCTCGATCAACTTAGAGAAGTTCCTTCCTTCTTGAAAGTTTAATTTAAATAGCTTGTATATCATTTTCCAACAGTTTGTGTTTCCTGTTATTTGTTTTATTTATTGTATTTTTTTCTCCCCTCCCTTAAATTTTCTTTTCATGGTTTGTCTTTGGGACGCATGTTTTGTTGAAGCCTCGCCTGGGACCACCCACCGTTCGTTGGATTTTTGTTCAACTCAAGTTAAATGCAACATGTTTGAAAGCAGCCAGCCAGCCTAGAGTGGGGGCAGAGCAGCTACGTTTGTTTTGAGTACTAAGAACTCAAATAAGGAGTGTAAGAACCGCATCTCTTGAAGATTTGCACATTTAAAACAGCTCTAAACTTGGGACGGCCCTAAGGGCAACATAAATAGGGAAAATTTCCTTGAAGGGCCTGAGAAAGTTTCAAAGGTCCAAAAAGGACCTAAATTTTGAACTAGGTCTAAAAAAAGCTTTGACTAAGTTTCTCTCCCTTAATGGGCTTGTCCTCACCAAAAGCCAATATTAGGTATATCGTATTTTCGTAATGTCCACATTGCTTTTTGGTTAGGTGGTTGTTTTGTCCATTTGTCTTTTCATCCTTTTCATGAAGCATGGCAGCAACTGTAGCTTTATTCACTTTATAATTTTTTTCTCTGCTTCAAATTTCAAAATTGGTGATAACAATTGGTGTTTTGTCAACTTCAAAATTTATTATTTACTTGATCAAAATATTTATGTAATTATTTAATATTTGAATAAAGTTATAAACAAAAACCAAAAAATTAATGACTTGTTTTATAAAATCATTTAACATATATTGTTTATAAAACGAAAAATAACAAGTAATTTACTTTTAGTTAAATAATAAATAGGTTTTAATTGTTAACATAATTAGCAAGTTATTTATAGCATAGAATATTTATTTATTTACTTTTCAATTATTTTGTTTGTTTGTTTTTTATTTTATAATTTAAAATATATTATACTAAAAATTTGAAATATAATTATAATGAGCAGTTTTTGACCCTCGTCAAGATCACGATGTGCGTCAGGACACCTATAGGCTTCACTTCTCTACCAGCGAGCCCAGTTCACTTAAAGCCTGACATGGGCTCAAGAAGAAAGTCTCGGACACATGGGCCCAAGAATAAAGTCTCTGGCCTCACCCCGAGCCAACATCTGATCAGACATCACTCACCCGGATCCGTTACTCAACCGGAGCTGGGAACTCTCAAGGACGCCAATAATCGATACAAGGATCCTTTCCTATCAGTACAAGGACCCTTCCCGGAGCCACCTAAGGCTCCGATATAAAAATTCTCTGGAGCTTGCTACTTCTGCGCTGTTTACAGCTGGATAGCACGATCCCTGTGATTCACAGATCCCGCTATGCTGTCAAATCGTCTCTACGTTCTAAATGTCATAAGGCCCATATTATATATATATATATATATATATATATATATATATACACACACACACACACACACACACACACACACACACACACACACACACACACACACACACACATATACATATATCTCTGCATGGCGATCCCAACAATCAAGTAGAACGCTCGGGCGGTTACAAGGAGATCATAACGTGCAAATCATGTAGTTATGTAATCCAAAATAACCGCACCACAATGATAGCTCAGGCAAGTATAAATACATCTCCTTCTCCATTGAGAAGGAGGTTGGCTTCAGATTACCACATCAAAGCCTAGTAATTGTAATCGCAGCATCACTCTAGAGAATTCATTATAATCTTCTGACATTATAGTGAGCTCTCTCTCTCGTGATTTTTTCCTTCGGATTTTTCACATAAATTCTTTATTGTGTGCGATTGCTTGTATCTGGCCTACTCACTTATAATTCGTGGTGTGGAAAAATTGCTGGCCCAAGGGTATAAAAACTCTTTATGGTGATGATTTTAAAACTCATGTGGTTTGTGATATTAATTATCTTAAAAGTGTTTTTACTACACAGGCTTTTCAAGAGTGAGAAGTTCAACTTCAAAATGAAATTCAAATATCTGAAACAAGCTCAGAAAAGTCAAAATTTGGAGAAATCCACTTGAAGCCTTTGAAGTGTAAATCTACTCTTTTAGTATGTAAGTTTTTTGTTTGTTAAAGTTTGATGTAGAAGATTAATTCTCAAGATATCACACATGCGCATATAAAGTTTTATAGTTTTGAGTTTTTGAAAATATTTAGAAAAACTATAAAAATACATCTTGTTTTTAAAATATATATATATAAACAAAATATTTCAAGTTATTTCATGTTTTACAAAAGATTTATAAATATGTAATTTAATTAATCTATCCTGAAAGATGAAAGCACTCCTAATGGTGACTCTGACAGCCTATATTGGATCCTCACCCTGACGGCTAGACCGGTACGGAGGCTCTCCTAAAAGATAAAAGTGCTCATGACTGTCACTCCGACTGCCTATATCGGGTTCTCACCCTGACGGCTACACCAACACGGAGGCTCTCCTAAAAAATGGAAGCGCTCCTGACGATCACTCCGACAGCCTCTATCGGGTCCTCACCATGATGGCTAGACCTACATGAAGACAATCCTGAAAGATGAAGCCGCTTCTAACAGTCACTCTGACAACCTATATCAGGTCCTCTCCCTGACGGCTTAGACCTATATGGAGTCACTCTTGAATGACAGAAGCGCTCTTGATGGTCGCTCTTACAATATATATCTAGTCCTCACCCTGACAACTCAGACTTATACGGAGTCACTTCTGAATGACAGAAGGGCTCCTGATGGTCGCTCTTATACCCTATATCGGGTCCTGACCCTGACAGCTCAGACCTATACGGAGTCACTCCGAAATGACGGAAGTGCTTTTGATGATTGCACTTACAGCCTATAGGGTCCTCACCCTAATGGCTCAAACCTATACCGAGTCACTCTTGAATGACAGAAGCGCCCATTTTGGTCACTCTTATAGCCTATATCGGGTCCTCACCCTAACGGCTCAGATTTATACGGAGAGCTCCTGATGGTCGCTCATATAGCCTATATCGGATCCTCACCCTAACGGCTCAGGCTAATATAGAGTCACTCCTGAATGACGGAAATACTTTTGGTGGTTGCTCTTATAGCTTATATCATGTCCTCACCTTGACGGCTAGACCTACACAGAGGCTCTCTTGATAGACGAATGTGCTGCTGATGGCCACTCTGAAAGCCTATATGGGTCCTCAACCTGACGACTAAATCTACACGAAGGCTCTCCTGAAAGACGGAGGCTCTCCTGATGGTCACTCCGACAGCCTATATCAGGTCCTCACCCTGATGGCTAGACCTACATGGAGGCTCTCCTAAAAGATGGAAGCGATCCTAACGATTACTCTGACAGCCTATATTGTTCCCCTTGATGGTTAAACCTACACGGAGACTCTCTCGAAAAATGAAAGTCCTCCTGATGGCTCTGATAGCCTATATCAGGTCCTCTTCCTGATAGTTAGACCAACACGGAAGCTCTCCTGAATGATGGAAGTGCTCCTCACGGTCATTCTAATAGCCTATATCGCGTCTTCACCTTGACAGCTAAGCCTACATAGAGACTCTCCTGAAAGATAAAAATCCTCCTGATGGCTCTGGTAGCCTATATCGGGTCTTCACTCTGACAGATAGACCTATATGGAGACTCTCCTAAAACACAAAAGCACTCCTGACGGTCACTCTGATAGCTTATATCTGGTTCTCATCCTGACGGCTAACTCTTACAATCTACATCGAACTTTCAGCCTGAAAACTAAAGGTGCAGAGACACTAAAATGAATCACCTGGGGCTAAGCTCTAACAACTGTCGACTCTGCGTCCTAACTCTCACTCCTCGAGTCAAACACAATCAGACAATCAAGTCATTCTGACGATTGTCGACTCCACGTCCTCTCACTCCCTCGGGTCGAACACAACCAGACAAATGCAACAAGTCGTGCAAACAAGCTGAAAGAATAAGACTCTGAATTGAAGGAATCATCACATGTTTATTACATATACATTGTAACAAATGAGTACAAGCGCCAAAAGTTGGCTACTACCTATGCCAATCACTCAGTCCCGAGCAGATGCAGCCCCAAAAAGCGATGCCTACTCAATTCAAAGCACAAATCCTGGGCTTCTTCGTAGGACTCATGGTAGAGTGTTGGCCCAGAGGCCCATCACTCTAGTTTTGATGATGATTAACTCATGTAGTTATAGTTTACTAATAATCTTGTGTTTAAATAATTTCAGTGATTGATCAAGATATTAGTAGGTGATTAGCTTTAACAAAAGAGTTTTGGAGCTTTCACATGTAGATTCAAGAGCTCGCGCGTCAAGATTGCGTTTAGCACTCAGTTGGAGTCAAGCTCGTTGGATCGCGTTTGGATCGAGTCGACTTGGAGAAAAAGAAGACTTCGGTTTGTTTAGTTTAATTTGTTTAGATCTTGTGTAAAGATTAGATAGTATTGATATGCTCAAGTTCACATACACACACAAGTTTAAAGTTTATTGGTTTTGATTTTCGGTTTAACCGATTTTGGATTTCATGTCAAAAACATAGATAGATATCTTTATATGTATATTAGACTCTATCCATATACAATATGCTTCAAATTTGTTTAAATATCATGTTTTTGTATTTACATGAGTTTTAGACAAAATGGTTTTTCATTTCAAAAATTCAAGTTTTGAAAAATACAGATTTTATATTAAAGACAAATTTCAATATCACAAAAATGATTCAAATAGTTTGTAATATGTGTTGAATTTTAGTCACACATATTTGTATTTCAAAGATCTTATAAGAAACTTATTTTTGTAAAATTTATGTGATTTTATGGATTTAATTGAAGTTAAAAAGACAAGTTTTTAATACCTATATAAACCCAGCCAGAGACACTGGCGGTCGACCGGCCGGTCAACCAGACCAGTGATCTGTCGACCAGTAAGGTTGACCGATGTGCACGAGGACATGCACATGGCCAGCAAGCTCGGCCGGTCGATCGCGCGGTCGACCGACTGAACGCACCTCACTCTCGGGTGGGGGCCAGTCGACTGGGCGGTCGATCGTTGGCTTTGGCCCGGTCTACCGGGCGGTTGGCCGGTCAACCGGGCGATCGATCGGAAGAGCATTTCTGCCCTTCCAGACTGCTAACGGGCAGATTTTTAGAGGATTATAAATAGCACCCTCTTTGGCTGATTTCAATAAGAATTTCAAGAGGAAATTTTTTTATCTTTCTAAGTGTTTTAGCAACAAGTTTTCAAATAATTTTTGAGTTAAAAAGATCTATCTTTATTTGTTTTAAAGGGTTGAAAAATTCAAAGAGAAAAGAGAAGTCATTGGGAATTATTTTTTTATCTTCATTTCCATTTTATCCTAAAAGTTTTCCCAAGTATTTTCTTTGTGATTTTGATTTTCAAACTTTTTATTTTCTCACACTTGAGCTATCTATCTATCCTATCTATTAGGATCATTGTTTTGTGAGAAAAAATGGTTTGTGTTTTAGTGAGACCACCAAGAGTTGTAAACCTTCTTTTATTTGGGTTTGTAGTTATCCCTTTGTGTAGAGGTGATTGTGGTGACTGTTAAGATTGTGTTGGTATCCCTCTAAGTGTAGAGATGATTGAGATTGGAGTGTTGGCGTTGTGCCTATCCCTCTAGTGAGAGATGATTGTTGTTTGTCTTAGTGCCCTAGCCCTCTATTGAGAGGTTGATCTTGTGTGACTTAGTGTCTTGGCTCTTGTGAAGAGATTGTTGTTGTTTAAGAGAGGAGTTGTGTACTCTAAAGTTGTATTACCCAAATCCTCAGTGGAGGTTCCATGTGTGGGAAGTCTTCTGTGGATGATTTAGTGAAAATCCTTCTGTATGAAGGCGGGGATGTAGAGCAGTGGCTCGAACCTTGAAACATATCTTTGTGTTTGCGATTGATCTACTATCTCTAACTCTCTCTCTCTCTTATATTATGCATTGCATCATATTGATCATATCATATACATGCTTTTTATTGTTTGTGTGCCATACTTGTATTAAACCAAGAGAGCTTTACATAGCACCTCAACTCTTATTTAGAGAAATTTAGAGGAGATAGTCCAGAGCCCATCACCGGGAATTCGACTATACTCTTTGATTACACTAAGTGTGTTACATTTTATTTTTTAATTCCGCATCATTTGTCATTAGATTAGCCATACACTTATCCACCCCCTGTAGGTGTAGTTATAATTGGTATCAGAGCCTACGCTCCTGATATTAAGTTTAACCACTTAGGAGTGAGATCTTGGTTAGCTAATCTATTTGCATTTGTACATATATAGTTTACACACTCATGGATTACATAACCCCTCCTATGTTGATATTTCTAACATCAACGTATGAAAGCTTAAAATGAGTATGTACCTAAAAATCCTAGGTATGCATGTATACCTTGCCGCTATCAAGAAATCTTATCTTAGTAATAGCAAGGATATAGAGATCAATGCACAAGCCCTAATGGCACTTAGAAACACATTAAGTAAAAAATATTTATCTATGCTTTCTCATTGTGATTCCGCTTTTGCAGTGTGGCACTTTGACCTCTCCCAAGCTTCAAACGTCATGTGGAGGAGAAATCTAGTGAGGATGGGTCCGACCAACCTTGCTACATGATCCAAAAGAATGACTCCCTTGAGGTAAATTCGGACACCCAACTAGATGATGTGCTAGTTCTTCAAGTGATGATTATGTTGATCCTGATGCATTGAATGAAGAACTTTCTATTATTTGTGAAAGCTTGTTAGAAAAATATAAACTTTTGAAAAAGAAAAGCTTTGAATTAAAAGAAAAAATTAAAAATTAGTCTTCTACACTTGATATTGCTTTGCAAGAGAGAGGTGAGATTTCAAATGAAAGGGACTCATTGAAATTCCAACTTGAACTTGCTCTTAATGAAAACAAAATTTTAAAAAATAAAAATGATTGTAATGATATTTTGAAGAAAAATGAGATTTTGTCTTCAAAACTTGATTTTGTTTTAAAAGAAAATGAAACTTTAAAAAATAAAATTGTTTCTATTTCAAAAGAATTGGATTTGCTTTCTAATGAAAATAATTCTTTGAAAAATGACTGTCTTCACATGTTTGCCATGCTACTATACCATCATCATCTAGTGTTGCATGGTCAACTTTGTCTTCAAGTATTAAAAATGACATTTGTGTATTGAAGAAAAGTGTAGATTGTTTGGGCTCCACTTTAAGCCAATGTGCCATGAACCACTCACGGTTGGAATCCATGTTTCACAAGAAACATGCTCCTCCTATGCATGCACACAAACCATAGCATACACATGCCTCTCACGTTCATACACATAATACTATGCATGTTCATGTGTACACATGTACATATTGTGGACGTAAGGGCCACCTTGCAAAGTTTTGATATGATAGAGTACATAATTCAAATTTTGCAAACAAATTTCTTTGGGTTAGGAAGGTACTTGTTGGCCCAAAGGCCTTCCACTCTAGTTTTGATGATGATTAACTCATGTAGTTATGTGTACTAATAATCTTGTGTTATTTAGTTTCAGATCATTAATCAAGTTATTAGTTGGTGAAAGCTTCCACACATCTTTCACAAGTTGATTTAAGAGCCCGAGCGTCAAAAATCATATATAGCACTTGCTCGGTGGATCAAAGAGTTTTGGGATCGAGTCGGCTTTGGAGTTTGCGCTCTACAAGAAGACTTCGGTACCATAGTTTAGTTTTGTGTTTAGATCCAAATTTGTAAAGATTAGAATAGTATGATAATGCTCAAGTTCACTACACACACGTTTCATGTTTTGAATATTGATTTTTAGTCTTTCGGTTTTAGGTTTAACCGATCTTGGTTTTTGAATAGATAGATCAAAACAAGTTTACATGGTTTAATGTATATATGATTTGTTCTATATACATGCATGCTTTAATTTCCTAGACAAACTTAGTTTTGACTTACTTATTCATGTGTTTTATGTTTTGATATTTTTGACAAAACATTTTGGAATTAAGGACAAAAACTATGATATGTATATGTTTCATGTATATTGAATTTCTATCCATATGCATCATGCTTCAAAGTGTTTAAATATCATGTTTTTGTATTTGGAAGAGTTTTGGACAAAACGTATTTTCTATTCAAAATCCAAGTTTTAGAAAATACAGTTTTTGGTTTTTGGTAAAAATGATTAGACACAAAAATAGCTCATATTGATTGATATTTGAGCTAAACTTTTTACCACATGTTTATATATCAATGCAAAATGATTAAACTATTTTGATGATTTTTAGAAAAGATAAAAGAATTTTTAAACTTATTTCTAACTGTATTTTCTGTTCCAGGCTTCAACCAAGTCGACTAGTAACCTGACTAGTCGACTAGGGCTGAGGTCGGTCGACCGACGTGCACAGAATTGTGCACGTTTGGCAGACTTGGGACGGTCGACCGGACCGGTCGACCGGACTGAGAGCAGAGCTCTCTGTTTGTTTCGGTCGACCGGGCCGGTCGACCGGTAGCTGCCAACGGGCAAAAATTGATCGTTGGACGGTCGACCGGACCGGTCGACCGGCAGTGGTATTTTGGCCAAATCTGCTGCCAACGGCTAGTTTCCAGATTTGTCTATAAATACCCCATTTGCAAGAGTTTTTCTCTAAGATTTTTTGTGCAAATTTTTCCTTACTCTCTAGTGTTTTCACAGCAATTAAAAGAGATTTTTGGATTCAAATTGAACAATCTTTTTGGTATTTTTATTAGGGTTTGAAAAATCAAAGAAAAGGGATTTTGGGAAAAGCTTTTGTTTGAACTTCACTTTCCTCATTTTCTATTATTTCCCAAAGATTTTCTTTGAGTTGCTGGTTTCAAATCCCTTGGTTTTCTCCACACTTGAGCAAAAATCTACTATCTTTTCTATAGGATCTTTGTGTGTGGGAAAAGAGATTGTTTGTGGTTGTTGTTGAACCACCAAGTTGTATACCCTCTACACTTTGCTTTGTGCTTTTCCCTCTTGGGTTGAGGAGGTTGTTTGTGCAAGTGGTTTGTATCCCTCAAGTTGTGAGGTGATCCTTGCTTGGCTTTGTGCTAATCCCTCGAGTTGTGAGGTGATTGTTTGTTGACTTGGAGTTGTGCCTCAAGGAGGAGGTTGTGTTTGTAAGGAGAGGAGTTGGGTACTCCTTGTATTGTGATTGCCCCAAATCCTCGGTGGAGGTTCCCTTTGTGGGAGTCCTTTGTGGACAAGCTAGTGGACTTAAAATCCTTCTGGGTGAAGGCGGGATGTAGAGCTGGGTGCTCGAACCTCGAAACATATCTTGGTGTTTGCGCTTGTTCATTGACTCTTACTCTCTTTCTCTTTACTTTGTGCCTTGCATCTATTCATATTGCTCATACATAATTACATGGTTGGCTTGGTTGTGTGCATCTCTTGTTGATATTGCAAATTAGTTTTTAATTCCGCATTGAGTTGACTAGATTAGCATAATCACCTATTCACCCCCTTCTAGGTGATCTTTCAATTGGTATCAGAGCTAGCGCTCCTGATATTTAGGTTTAACCACCTAGGAGTGAGATCTTGGTTTGCTAATCTTCATTTGCATTGTTCATTTGCACTCATTTAGTTTGCTCTCATGGATAGCCCTCCTATGTTTGACCATATTAGACTTGATGCTTGGAAGGCCAATATGAGTAGCCATTTGAAAAGACTAGGACATCTAGTTTATCAAGCCTCCATTATGGAATCATTCCCCAATAGTAGCAAGCATAAGAAGGCAATGCATTAGCACTTAGAACACTTAGAGCATCTCTAGGTGAACATCTTTTACCCGTGTTTAATCATTATGACTCGACTTTTGTAGTTTGGAGCTTATTGACGTCTCCCGAGCTTCCAAGGATTATCAACAAGATGAGGAGATCTAAGAGAGAAAAGTCCGAAGAGCATTGCTTCATGGTCCAAGGGAAAAACTCCCTTGAGGTACAATCGGACACTCAATTAGATGATAGCTCTAGTTCCTATTGTCATTGTTGTTTTGAAGTTCAAACTTTAAATTTGGAACTTGCTCAAAAGCTTGAAAATTTATTGAAAAAACACAATCTTTTGAAAGAGGACAACCTTGTTTTGAAAAATGAATTAAAGGATTTATGTTCTAATTTTGAATTGGTTTTGCAAGAAAAGGAAGAGATCACTAGTGAACGTGACTCACTAAGATCTCAACTAGACCTTGCCCTTGATGAGTTGAGATTTTGAAAAACAAAAATGATTGCAATGATGTTGTGAAAAACAATGAGGTTTTATCTTCTAAATTGGATTTTGTTTTAAAAGATAACCTTGTTTTGAAAAACAAAATTGATTCAATTACAAAAGAATTGGATTTGGCTTTAAAGAAAAATGAATCTTTGAAAATTGATATTGATTCTCATGTGTGCCATGCTAGTATAGCTTTTTCTTCTTCTAGCATACCTATTGCATGCTCCACTTTATCTTCCACTATTGAAAAAGATATAAATGTTTTCAAGAAAAGTGTTGAATGTTTGGGCTCCACTTTGAGCCAATGCACATTGAATCATTCACGTTTGGAAACCTTGGTTCGCAAGAAACAAGGTCCATCTTTGCATGCTCACCCTTCACGGCATACACATGCTTTCCACGGTCACCACCATCGCACGTATGCTTATGTGTACACATGTACACATTGTGGCCAAAAAGGCCATCTTGCTAGATTTTGTTATGATCGTATCTATCATGAAAATTTAGCAACTAATCTTGTTTGGGTTAGAAAGGATACTAACCCCCGTGGACCCACAAAGAAATGGGTACCAAAGACCACCTCTATACTTTTTGATGTAGGTGGGTGCTCTCGCAAAACGTGAGAGTGTTGGTGCCTTGGAGTGGATGCGTTCCGTGCCTAAAGAGAACCATTTGGATGCTTCACTCTCAAGGAGATTTGGTGGGAGGACCACCGTGGTTTGGAGAATTAGAGATGCACCTTCATCGGTTTTGGTATCATTCTCTAACTCCTATTTTTATTTGCAAGCTTTTCATATTTATCTATTTGTAACATGCCATGGTTTATTGTTCATTATGTTTATGCCATGCTCTTTAGAATAGTGTTGTACATGTTTAGTTACTTGAGCACCCATGTGTTATATGGATCTATATTTAGTATTCTCACCTTTTTTAAACTAACATGTATGCCCTAGATCTAATGCACATGCATATGCATTATGACCATTTGGATGTTTATGATTCTTGTTTTATTGTTTCATGATTAGTATGATGTTTGTCATGTTTATTAGACTTATGCTTTACATGATTAGTTGTTGAGACACCCATGATTAGTATGGACCCATATTTTGTGTTCTCTTTATATTTTAGCTATCATGTTTATCATAAGTTTAATGCACATGTCTTTGTCATGCAAATCATATGGTTGATTATGACTTTTTGTTTTAATAATTCATGTTTTGTTTATTATGTTTATCATGTTGAGTTATGATTCCCGTTTTATGCTCAATGATTTGATTACTTGTTTAGATGTTAGTTTTCATTAAGACTAGAATTTATACTTGCACATGTAGTGGGACACAAATAAATCTTTATATATGTTTGTGCTTGGATGCTAATTTGTACCCATTAAATATGTTAGTATAGCCTAGTTTTGATGATTCATGCATTTTAAACTTGTATTCCTATTTTTGGATTTGTTTTATGTGTATGAGTTTTCATTTCATGTATATGTTTATTTTGCCAAACCTTAAGTTATACATGTATACCCTTTGAGTCATTTGCCTTTCATGCAAATCTATATATATAGACTCAAATGTGTTTAGGGATATGTATGTATACTTATTGTGTTGACAATTCATACATATACCTTGAAATGGAATTAGTTTTGGTGAAAATTTAGTCTTTCTTGATTTCGTGTTTATTTGTTTAACTTCATGTATATGTCTATCTTGTCCAAACTATCATTTATACATATACATCCTTGAGCCACGTGCCTTCATGCATATACTCTTGTGGACTCATTGTATTTAGGATATGTATGTATACTTTAGTTTGTACATGACATACATATGCCTTGAAGTTTAAATCGTTTGGATGAATTTCATGTTTACTAAGTGATTTCACATTTATAATGAATCTCTTGTTTTTAAGATGATTTCAATTGATGATTTCACATCTTAGATGAATTTCTTTTGGTAATGAAAATCTAGTTTTTCAAGTTTTCATGTTTTCAAGGAATTTTATATGAGCCTAATTGAATATTTTCATGTTGATATGTGTCACATTATACTTGTACACTCACTTTATTAGTTTACTCATGATTTGTTTTCATGAGAATTTGAATGAGCTTTATGGATCTTGAGTGTTTAGTGATCATGTGATTTATATGTGTTTCATGAAAAACAATTGTGTTTTATTCCTTACTTGAAGGATTTCTAGTTTTAAAAGTTTTTCTTATAACTAGTTCGTATTCTTCACTATGGTAGAGATTTTCAAACAAAGCTTATTTTCAAACCTATTTTTGAAAACCCCTACCCTTAATGGGAGGATGGATGGGAGATCATGTTCATGCATGCTTTAAAATGAAAATCATTTAAATCTTGAACCATGATTGAGAGGTAGTGATATGAGATATACATTTGATATTATTGTTATTTAATTGGTATCATTGAATTCTTTCAATTGGTATCAATCTTGACATTTCTTGTATACTCATATGTGTTTGTATGTATATATGTTCCATTCCAAGAATATCAATTTCTATTGGTATCTATTTTTCATACATATATATGTTTTATTTGTGCTTATTATATCCCTATATCTTTAAGCACAAAATCTTGTTTATGATAGTGCTTGAGTTTCAATTTTGTTTCAATTGATTACTTTTAAATTGGTATCAAGCCTATGCATCATTTTAGTTGGTATTTCATAAAGGGGGAGAAAATTTTATTTTGTCTTTCAATTGGTATTTGATTCCCACTCCCTTACTTTATGATTGAAAATTTCAAATTGGTATCATATGTTTAAAATGAAAATGATTTACAATTGGTATCAAAATATGTGTGTTTAGACATTCAAGATTTATTATGTTTATTTTCAATTGGCATCAAGATGTTTCATGTGTTTTTGCTTAAAATTGGTATTAATATTTTTGTTTGTTTCCTTTCAATTGGTATCAAGATGCTATTCTTTGACATATTTTCAATTGGTACCTCTAATTGACTTTGTTTTTGTTTTAGACAAAAAGAAAATATTTTATTGTTTCGAACAAAAAGGGGGAAAAATATTTAATTGATTTTTCAATTGACATTGGTTTTGCTTTTACACCTTATTAAAGATTGATTCCTTGTATTTAAAAAAAAAAGGAAAGAAGATTTTGTTTTGGTTTTTACCCCTTTGTTGATGATTGACAAAAAGGGGAGAAGAATTTGGGTTTATATATGCATGTTTTTGTTTTGTATATATTAAGTTTAATTTAGTTTAATTTTAATTGGTATCTAAAGCATGTTTTGTAATTGGATGTTTTGTAATTGGTATCTAGAGTATAATTGGTATCTAGAGCATGTTTTGTTTTAAATATTTCTTTGGAATTGGTATCTAGAGCATGTTTTGTAATTGAACATTTTATTGGTATCTAGAACCCTTAATTGTTTATGCATAGATATGCATGTTTCATGTTTCATGTTTGATATTCATTGCATATTATTTGTTGTTTATTTGTTTATGCATGAGTTAAGGGGGAGCTTCTTTCAAGCTTAACTTTAATCCATGCATATATAACTCCATGAGTTTTGTCATCATCAAAAAGGGGGAGATTGTTAGCCCAAAGGCCTTCCACTCTAGTTTTGATGATGATTAACTCATGTAGTTATGTGTACTAATAATCTTGTGTTATTTAGTTTCAGATCATTAATCAAGTTATTAGTTGGTGAAAGCTTCCACACATCTTTCACAAGTTGATTCAAGAGCCCGAGCGTCAAAGATCATATATAGCACTTGCTCGGTGGATCAAGGAGTTTTGGGATCGAGTCGGCTTTGGAGTTTGCGCTCTACAAGAAGACTTCGGTACCATAGTTTAGTTTTGTGTTTAGATCCAAATTTATAAAGATTAGAATAGTATGATAATGCTCAAGTTCACTACACACACATTTCATGTTTTGAATATTGGTTTTTAGTCTTTCGGTTTTAGGTTTAACCGATCTTGGTTTTCATGAATAGATAGATCAAAACAAGTTTACATAGTTTAATGTATATATGATTTGTTCTATATACATGCATGCTTTAATTTCCTAGACAAACTTAGTTTTGACTTACTTATTCATGTGTTTTATGTTTTGATATTTTGACAAAACATTTTGGAATTAAGGACAAAAACTATGATATGTATATGTTTCATGTATATTGGATTTCTATCCATATGCATCATGCTTCAAAGTGTTTAAATATCTTGTTTTTGTATTTGGAAGAGTTTTGGACAAAACGTATTTTCTATTCAAAATCCAAGTTTTAGAAAATACAGTTTTTGGTTTTTGGTAAAAATGATTAGACACAAAAATAGCTCATATTGATTGATATTTGAGCTAAACTTTTTACCACATGTTATATATCAATGCAAAATGATTAAACTATTTTTGATGATTTTTAGAAAAGATAAAAGAATTTTTAAACATATTTCTAACTGTATTTTCTGTTCCAGGCTTCAACCAAGTCGACTAGTAACCTGACTAGTCGACTAGGGCTGAGGTCGGTCGACCGGGTCAGTCGACCGACGTGCACAGAATTGTGCACGTTTGGCAGACTTGGGACGGTCGACCGGACCGGTCGACCGGACTGAGAGCAGAGCTCTCTGTTTGTTTCGGTCGACCGGGCCGGTCGACCGGTAGCTGCAACAGGCAAAAATTGACCGTTGGACAGTCGACTGGACCGGTCGACCGGCAGTGGTATTTTGGCCAAATCTGCTGCCAACGGCTAGTTTCCAGATTTGTCTATAAATACCCCATTTGCAAGAGTTTTTCTCTAAGATTTTTTGTGCGAATTTTTCCTTACTCTCTGGTGTTTTCACAGCAATTAAAAGAGATTTTTGGATTCAAATTGAACAATCTTTTTGGTGTTTTTATTAGGGTTTGAAAAATCAAAGAAAAGGAATTTTGGGAAAAGCTTTTGTTTGAACTTCACTTTCCTCATTTTCTATTATTTCCCAAAGATTTTCTTTGAGTTGCTGGTTTCAAATCCCTTGGTTTTCTCCACACTTGAGCAAAAATCTACTATCTTTTCTATAGGATCTTTGTGTGTGGGAAAAGAGATTGTTTGTGGTTGTTGTTGAACCACCAAGTTGTATACCCTCTACACTTTGCTTTGTGCTTTTCCCTCTTGGGTTGAGGAGGTTGTTTGTGCAAGTGGTTTGTATCCCTCAAGTTGTGAGGTGATCCTTGCTTGGCTTTGTGCTAATCCCTCGAGTTGTGAGGTGATTGTTTGTTGACTTGGAGTTGTGCCTCAAGGAGGAGGTTGTGTTTGTAAGGAGAGGAGTTGGGTACTCCTTGTATTGTGATTGCCCCAAATCCTCGGTGGAGGTTCCCTTTGTGGGAGTCCTTTGTGGACAAGCTAGTGGACTTAAAATCCTTCTGGGTGAAGGCGGGGATGTAGAGCTGGGTGCTCGAACCTCGAAACATATCTTGGTGTTTGCGCTTGTTCATTGACTCTTACTCTCTTTCTCTTTACTTTGTGCCTTGCATCTATTCATATTGCTCATACATAATTACATGGTTGGCTTGGTTGTGTGCATCTCTTGTTGATATTGCAAATTAGTTTTTAATTCCGCATTGAGTTGACTAGATTAGCATAATCACCTATTCACCCCCTTCTAGGTGATCTTTCAATTGGTATCAGAGCTAGCGCTCCTGATATTTAGGTTTAACCACCTAGGAGTGAGATCTTGGTTTGCTAATCTTCATTTGCATTGTTCATTTGCACTCATTTAGTTTGCTCTCATGGATAGCCCTCCTATGTTTGACCATATTAGACTTGATGCTTGGAAGGCCAATATGAGTAGCCATTTGAAAAGACTAGGACATCTAGTTTATCAAGCCTCCATTATGGAATCATTCCCCAATAGTAGCAAGCATAAGAAGGCAAATGCATTAGCACTTAGAACACTTAGAGCATCTCTAGGTGAACATCTTTTACCCGTGTTTAATCATTATGACTCGACTTTTGTAGTTTGGAGCTTATTGACGTCTCCCGAGCTTCCAAGGATTATCAACAAGATGAGGAGATCTAAGAGAGAAAAGTCCGAAGAGCATTGCTTCATGGTCCAAGGGAAAAACTCCCTTGAGGTACAATCGGACACTCAATTAGATGATAGCTCTAGTTCCTATTGTCATTGTTGTTTTGAAGTTCAAACTTTAAATTTGGAACTTGCTCAAAAGCTTGAAAATTTATTGAAAAAACACAATCTTTTGAAAGAGGACAACCTTGTTTTGAAAAATGAATTAAAGGATTTATGTTCTAATTTTGAATTGGTTTTGCAAGAAAAGGAAGAGATCACTAGTGAACGTGACTCACTAAGATCTCAACTAGACCTTGCCCTTGATGAGTTGAGATTTTGAAAAACAAAAATGATTGCAATGATGTTGTGAAAAACAATGAGGTTTTATCTTCTAAATTGGATTTTGTTTTAAAAGATAACCTTGTTTTGAAAAACAAAATTGATTCAATTACAAAAGAATTGGATTTGGCTTTAAAGAAAAATGAATCTTTGAAAATTGATATTGATTCTCATGTGTGCCATGCTAGTATAGCTTTTTCTTCTTCTAGCATACCTATTGCATGCTCCACTTTATCTTCCACTATTGAAAAAGATATAAATGTTTTCAAGAAAAGTGTTGAATGTTTGGGCTCCACTTTGAGCCAATGCACATTGAATCATTCACGTTTGGAAACCTTGGTTCGCAAGAAACAAGGTCCATCTTTGCATGCTCACCCTTCACGGCATACACATGCTTTCCACGGTCACCACCATCGCACGTATGCTTATGTGTACACATGTACACATTGTGGCCAAAAAGGCCATCTTGCTAGATTTTGTTATGATCGTATCTATCATGAAAATTTAGCAACTAATCTTGTTTGGGTTAGAAAGGATACTAACCCCCGTGGACCCACAAAGAAATGGGTACCAAAGACCACCTCTATACTTTTTGATGTAGGTGGGTGCTCTCGCAAAACGTGAGAGTGTTGGTGCCTTGGAGTGGATGCGTTCCGTGCCTAAAGAGAACCATTTGGATGCTTCACTCTCAAGGAGATTTGGTGGGAGGACCACCGTGGTTTGGAGAATTAGAGATGCACCTTCATCGGTTTTGGTATCATTCTCTAACTCCTATTTTTATTTGCAAGCTTTTCATATTTATCTATTTGTAACATGCCATGGTTTATTGTTCATTATGTTTATGCCATGCTCTTTAGAATAGTGTTGTACATGTTTAGTTACTTGAGCACCCATGTGTTATATGGATCTATATTTAGTATTCTCACCTTTTTTAAACTAACATGT
Organism: Agave tequilana; assembly: GCA_038442645.1. Lineage (NCBI taxonomy): Eukaryota > Viridiplantae > Streptophyta > Magnoliopsida > Asparagales > Asparagaceae > Agave > Agave tequilana. The sequence goes on from JAVJIF010010742.1 coordinate 23,909, forward strand.
ATGCCCTAGATCTAATGCACATGCATATGCATTATGACCATTTGGATGTTTATGATTCTTGTTTTATTGTTTCATGATTAGTATGATGTTTGTCATGTTTATTAGACTTATGCTTTACATGATTAGTTGTTGAGACACCCATGATTAGTATGGACCCATATTTTGTGTTCTCTTTATATTTTAGCTATCATGTTTATCATAAGTTTAATGCACATGTCTTTGTCATGCAAATCATATGGTTGATTATGACTTTTTGTTTTAATAATTCATGTTTTGTTTATTATGTTTATCATGTTGAGTTATGATTCCCGTTTTATGCTCAATGATTTGATTACTTGTTTAGATGTTAGTTTTCATTAAGACTAGAATTTATACTTGCACATGTAGTGGGACACAAATAAATCTTTATATATGTTTGTGCTTGGATGCTAATTTGTACCCATTAAATATGTTAGTATAGCCTAGTTTTGATGATTCATGCATTTTAAACTTGTATTCCTATTTTTGGATTTGTTTTATGTGTATGAGTTTTCATTTCATGTATATGTTTATTTTGCCAAACCTTAAGTTATACATGTATACCCTTTGAGTCATTTGCCTTTCATGCAAATCTATATATATAGACTCAAATGTGTTTAGGGATATGTATGTATACTTATTGTGTTGACAATTCATACATATACCTTGAAATGGAATTAGTTTTGGTGAAAATTTAGTCTTTCTTGATTTCGTGTTTATTTGTTTAACTTCATGTATATGTCTATCTTGTCCAAACTATCATTTATACATATACATCCTTGAGCCACGTGCCTTCATGCATATACTCTTGTGGACTCATTGTATTTAGGATATGTATGTATACTTTAGTTTGTACATGACATACATATGCCTTGAAGTTTAAATCGTTTGGATGAATTTCATGTTTACTAAGTGATTTCACATTTATAATGAATCTCTTGTTTTTAAGATGATTTCAATTGATGATTTCACATCTTAGATGAATTTCTTTTGGTAATGAAAATCTAGTTTTTCAAGTTTTCATGTTTTCAAGGAATTTTATATGAGCCTAATTGAATATTTTCATGTTGATATGTGTCACATTATACTTGTACACTCACTTTATTAGTTTACTCATGATTTGTTTTCATGAGAATTTGAATGAGCTTTATGGATCTTGAGTGTTTAGTGATCATGTGATTTATATGTGTTTCATGAAAAACAATTGTGTTTTATTCCTTACTTGAAGGATTTCGTACTAGTTTTAAAAAGTTTTTCTTATAACTAGTTCGTATTCTTCACTATGGTAGAGATTTTCAAACAAAGCTTATTTTCAAACCTATTTTTGAAAACCCCTACCCTTAATGGGAGGATGGATGGGAGATCATGTTCATGCATGCTTTAAAATGAAAATCATTTAAATCTTGAACCATGATTGAGAGGTAGTGATATGAGATATACATTTGATATTATTGTTATTTTAATTGGTATCATTGAATTCTTTCAATTGGTATCAATCTTGACATTTCTTGTATACTCATATGTGTTTGTATGTATATATGTTCCATTCCAAGAATATCAATTTCTATTGGTATCTATTTTTCATGCATATATATGTTTTATTTGTGCTTATTATATCCCTATATCTTTAAGCACAAAATCTTGTTTATGATAGTGCTTGAGTTTCAATTTGTTTCAATTGATTACTTTTAAATTGTATCAAGCCTATGCATCATTTTAGTTGGTATTTCATAAAGGGGGAGAAAATTTTATTTTGTCTTTCAATTGGTATTTGATTCCCACTCCCTTACTTTATGATTGAAAATTTCAAATTGGTATCATATGTTTAAAATGAAAATGATTTACAATTGGTATCAAAATATGTGTGTTTAGACATTCAAGATTTATTATGTTTATTTTCAATTGGCATCAAGATGTTTCATGTGTTTTTGCTTAAAATTGGTATTAATATTTTTGTTTGTTTCCTTTCAATTGGTATCAAGATGCTATTCTTTGACATATTTTCAATTGGTACCTCTAATTGACTTTGTTTGTTTTAGACAAAAAGAAAATATTTTATTGTTTCGAACAAAAAGGGGGGAAAATATTTAATTGATTTTTCAATTGACATTGGTTTTGCTTTTACACCTTATTAAAGATTGATTCCTTGTATTTAAAAAAAAAAAGGAAAGAAGATTTTGTTTTGGTTTTACCCCTTTGTTGATGATTGACAAAAAGGGGAGAAGAATTTGGGTTTATATATGCATGTTTTTGTTTTGTATATATTAAGTTTAATTTAGTTTAATTTTAATTGGTATCTAAAGCATGTTTTGTAATTGGATGTTTTGTAATTGGTATCTAGAGTATAATTGGTATCTAGAGCATGTTTTGTTTTAAATATTTCTTTGGAATTGGTATCTAGAGCATGTTTTGTAATTGAACATTTTATTGGTATCTAGAACCCTTAATTGTTTATGCATAGATATGCATGTTTCATGTTTCATGTTTGATATTCATTGCATATTATTTTTGTTATTTGTTTATGCATGAGTTAAGGGGGAGCTTCTTTCAAGCTTAACTTTAATCCATGCATATATAACTCCATGAGTTTTGTCATCATCAAAAAGGGGGAGATTGTTAGCCCAAAGGCCTTCCACTCTAGTTTTGATGATGATTAACTCATGTAGTTATGTGTACTAATAATCTTGTGTTATTTAGTTTCAGATCATTAATCAAGTTATTAGTTGGTGAAAGCTTCCACACATCTTTCACAAGTTGATTCAAGAGCCCGAGCGTCAAAGATCATATATAGCACTTGCTCGGTGGATCAAGGAGTTTTGGGATCGAGTCGGCTTTGGAGTTTGCGCTCTACAAGAAGACTTCGGTACCATAGTTTAGTTTTGTGTTTAGATCCAAATTTATAAAGATTAGAATAGTATGATAATGCTCAAGTTCACTACACACACATTTCATGTTTTGAATATTGGTTTTTAGTCTTTCGGTTTTAGGTTTAACCGATCTTGGTTTTCATGAATAGATAGATCAAAACAAGTTTACATAGTTTAATGTATATATGATTTGTTCTATATACATGCATGCTTTAATTTCCTAGACAAACTTAGTTTTGACTTACTTATTCATGTGTTTTATGTTTTGATATTTTTGACAAAACATTTTGGAATTAAGGACAAAAACTATGATATGTATATGTTTCATGTATATTGGATTTCTATCCATATGCATCATGCTTCAAAGTGTTTAAATATCTTGTTTTTGTATTTGGAAGAGTTTTGGACAAAACGTATTTTCTATTCAAAATCCAAGTTTTAGAAAATACAGTTTTTGGTTTTTGGTAAAAATGATTAGACACAAAAATAGCTCATATTGATTGATATTTGAGCTAAACTTTTACCACATGTTTATATATCAATGCAAAATGATTAAACTATTTTTGATGATTTTAGAAAAGATAAAAGAATTTTTAAACATATTTCTAACTGTATTTTCTGTTCCAGGCTTCAACCAAGTCGACTAGTAACCTGACTAGTCGACTAGGGCTGAGGTCGGTCGACCGGGTCAGTCGACCGACGTGCACAGAATTGTGCACGTTTGGCAGACTTGGGACGGTCGACCGGACCGGTCGACCGGACTGAGAGCAGAGCTCTCTGTTTGTTTCGGTCGACCGGGCCGGTCGACCGGTAGCTGCAACAGGCAAAAATTGACCGTTGGACAGTCGACTGGACCGGTCGACCGGCAGTGGTATTTTGGCCAAATCTGCTGCCAACGGCTAGTTTCCAGATTTGTCTATAAATACCCCATTTGCAAGAGTTTTTCTCTAAGATTTTTTGTGCGAATTTTTCCTTACTCTCTGGTGTTTTCACAGCAATTAAAAGAGATTTTTGGATTCAAATTGAACAATCTTTTTGGTGTTTTTATTAGGGTTTGAAAAATCAAAGAAAAGGAATTTTGGGAAAAGCTTTTGTTTGAACTTCACTTTCCTCATTTTCTATTATTTCCAAAGATTTTCTTTGAGTTGCTGGTTTCAAATCCCTTGGTTTTCTCCACACTTGAGCAAAAATCTACTATCTTTTCTATAGGATCTTTGTGTGTGGGAAAAGAGATTGTTTGTGGTTGTTGTTGAACCACCAAGTTGTATACCCTCTACACTTTGCTTTGTGCTTTTCCCTCTTGGGTTGAGGAGGTTGTTTGTGCAAGTGGTTTGTATCCCTCAAGTTGTGAGGTGATCCTTGCTTGGCTTTGTGCTAATCCCTCGAGTTGTGAGGTGATTGTTTGTTGACTTGGAGTTGTGCCTCAAGGAGGAGGTTGTGTTTGTAAGGAGAGGAGTTGGGTACTCCTTGTATTGTGATTGCCCCAAATCCTCGGTGGAGGTTCCCTTTGTGGGAGTCCTTTGTGGACAAGCTAGTGGACTTAAAATCCTTCTGGGTGAAGGCGGGGATGTAGAGCTGGGTGCTCGAACCTCGAAACATATCTTGGTGTTTGCGCTTGTTCATTGACTCTTACTCTCTTTCTCTTACTTTGTGCCTTGCATCTATTCATATTGCTCATACATAATTACATGGTTGGCTTGGTTGTGTGCATCTCTTGTTGATATTGCAAATTAGTTTTTAATTCCGCATTGAGTTGACTAGATTAGCATAATCACCTATTCACCCCCTTCTAGGTGATCTTTCAATTGGTATCAGAGCTAGCGCTCCTGATATTTAGGTTTAACCACCTAGGAGTGAGATCTTGGTTTGCTAATCTTCATTTGCATTGTTCATTTGCACTCATTTAGTTGCTCTCATGGATAGCCCTCCTATGTTTGACCATATTAGACTTGATGCTTGGAAGGCCAATATGAGTAGCCATTTGAAAAGACTAGGACATCTAGTTTATCAAGCCTCCATTATGGAATCATTCCCCAATAGTAGCAAGCATAAGAAGGCAAATGCATTAGCACTTAGAACACTTAGAGCATCTCTAGGTGAACATCTTTTACCCGTGTTTAATCATTATGACTCGACTTTTGTAGTTTGGAGCTTATTGACGTCTCCCGAGCTTCCAAGGATTATCAACAAGATGAGGAGATCTAAGAGAGAAAAGTCCGAAGAGCATTGCTTCATGGTCCAAGGGAAAAACTCCCTTGAGGTACAATCGGACACTCAATTAGATGATAGCTCTAGTTCCTATTGTCATTGTTGTTTTGAAGTTCAAACTTTAAATTGGAACTTGCTCAAAAGCTTGAAAATTTATTGAAAAAACACAATCTTTTGAAAGAGGACAACCTTGTTTTGAAAAATGAATTAAAAGATTTATGTTCTAATTTTGAATTGGTTTTGCAAGAAAAGGAAGAGATCACTAGTGAACGTGACTCACTAAGATCTCAACTAGACCTTGCCCTTGATGAGTTGAGATTTTGAAAAACAAAAATGATTGCAATGATGTTGTGAAAAACAATGAGGTTTTATCTTCTAAATTGGATTTTGTTTTAAAAGATAACCTTGTTTTGAAAAACAAAATTGATTCAATTACAAAAGAATTGGATTTGGCTTTAAAGAAAAATGAATCTTTGAAAATTGATATTGATTCTCATGTGTGCCATGCTAGTATAGCTTTTTCTTCTTCTAGCATACCTATTGCATGCTCCACTTTATCTTCCACTATTGAAAAAGATATAAATGTTTTCAAGAAAAGTGTTGAATGTTTGGGCTCCACTTTGAGCCAATGCACATTGAATCATTCACGTTTGGAAACCTTGGTTCGCAAGAAACAAGGTCCATCTTTGCATGCTCACCCTTCACGGCATACACATGCTTTCCACGGTCACCACCATCGCACGTATGCTTATGTGTACACATGTACACATTGTGGCCAAAAAGGCCATCTTGCTAGATTTTGTTATGATCGTATCTATCATGAAAATTTAGCAACTAATCTTGTTTGGGTTAGAAAGGATACTAACCCCCGTGGACCCACAAAGAAATGGGTACCAAAGACCACCTCTATACTTTTTGATGTAGGTGGGTGCTCTCGCAAAACGTGAGAGTGTTGGTGCCTTGGAGTGGATGCGTTCCGTGCCTAAAGAGAACCATTTGGATGCTTCACTCTCAAGGAGATTTGGTGGGAGGACCACCGTGGTTTGGAGAATTAGAGATGCACCTTCATCGGTTTTGGTATCATTCTCTAACTCCTATTTTATTTGCAAGCTTTTCATATTTATCTATTTGTAACATGCCATGGTTTATTGTTCATTATGTTTATGCCATGCTCTTTAGAATAGTGTTGTACATGTTTAGTTACTTGAGCACCCATGTGTTATATGGATCTATATTTAGTATTCTCACCTTTTTTAAACTAACATGTATGCCCTAGATCTAATGCACATGCATATGCATTATGACCATTTGGATGTTTATGATTCTTGTTTTATTGTTTCATGATTAGTATGATGTTTGTCATGTTTATTAGACTTATGCTTTACATGATTAGTTGTTGAGACACCCATGATTAGTATGGACCCATATTTTGTGTTCTCTTTATATTTTAGCTATCATGTTTATCATAAGTTTAATGCACATGTCTTTGTCATGCAAATCATATGGTTGATTATGACTTTTTGTTTTAATAATTCATGTTTTGTTTATTATGTTTATCATGTTGAGTTATGATTCCCGTTTTATGCTCAATGATTTGATTACTTGTTTAGATGTTAGTTTTCATTAAGACTAGAATTTATACTTGCACATGTAGTGGGACACAAATAAATCTTTATATATGTTTGTGCTTGGATGCTAATTGTACCCATTAAATATGTTAGTATAGCCTAGTTTTGATGATTCATGCATTTTAAACTTGTATTCCTATTTTTGGATTTGTTTTATGTGTATGAGTTTTCATTTCATGTATATGTTTATTTTGCCAAACCTTAAGTTATACATGTATACCCTGAGTCATTTGCCTTTCATGCAAATCTATATATATAGACTCAAATGTGTTTAGGGATATGTATGTATACTTATTGTGTTGACAATTCATACATATACCTTGAAATGGAATTAGTTTTGGTGAAAATTTAGTCTTTCTTGATTTCGTGTTATTTGTTTAACTTCATGTATATGTCTATCTTGTCCAAACTATCATTTATACATATACATCCTTGAGCCACGTGCCTTCATGCATATACTCTTGTGGACTCATTGTATTTAGGATATGTATGTATACTTTAGTTTGTACATGACATACATATGCCTTGAAGTTTAAATCGTTTGGATGAATTTCATGTTTACTAAGTGATTTCACATTTATAATGAATCTCTTGTTTTAAGATGATTTCAATTGATGATTTCACATCTTAGATGAATTTCTTTTGGTAATGAAAATCTAGTTTTTCAAGTTTTCATGTTTTCAAGGAATTTTATATGAGCCTAATTGAATATTTTCATGTTGATATGTGTCACATTATACTTGTACACTCACTTTATTAGTTTACTCATGATTTGTTTTCATGAGAATTTGAATGAGCTTTATGGATCTTGAGTGTTTAGTGATCATGTGATTTATATGTGTTTCATGAAAAACAATTGTGTTTTATTCCTTACTTGAAGGATTTCGTACTAGTTTTAAAAGTTTTTCTTATAACTAGTTCGTATTCTTCACTATGGTAGAGATTTTCAAACAAAGCTTATTTTCAAACCTATTTTTGAAAACCCCTACCCTTAATGGGAGGATGGATGGGAGATCATGTTCATGCATGCTTTAAAATGAAAATCATTTAAATCTTGAACCATGATTGAGAGGTAGTGATATGAGATATACATTTGATATTATTGTTATTTTAATTGGTATCATTGAATTCTTTCAATTGGTATCAATCTTGACATTTCTTGTATACTCATATGTGTTTGTATGTATATATGTTCCATTCCAAGAATATCAATTTCTATTGGTATCTATTTTTCATACATATATATGTTTATTTGTGCTTATTATATCCCTATATCTTTAAGCACAAAATCTTGTTTATGATAGTGCTGAGTTTCAATTTTGTTTCAATTGATTACTTTTAAATTGGTATCAAGCCTATGCATCATTTTAGTTGGTATTTCATAAAGGGGGAGAAAATTTTATTTTGTCTTTCAATTGGTATTTGATTCCCACTCCCTTACTTTATGATTGAAAATTTCAAATTGGTATCATATGTTTAAAATGAAAATGATTTACAATTGGTATCAAAATATGTGTGTTTAGACATTCAAGATTTATTATGTTTATTTTCAATTGGCATCAAGATGTTTCATGTGTTTTTGCTTAAAATTGGTATTAATATTTTTGTTTGTTTCCTTTCAATTGGTATCAAGATGCTATTCTTTGACATATTTTCAATTGGTACCTCTAATTGACTTTGTTTTTGTTTTAGACAAAAAGAAAATATTTTATTGTTTCGAACAAAAAGGGGGGAAAAATATTTAATTGATTTTTCAATTGACATTGGTTTTGCTTTTACACCTTATTAAAGATTGATTCCTTGTATTTAAAAAAAAAAGGAAAGAAGATTTTGTTTTTGTTTTTACCCCTTTGTTGATGATTGACAAAAAGGGGAGAAGAATTTGGGTTTATATATGCATGTTTTTGTTTTGTATATATTAAGTTTAATTTAGTTTAATTTTAATTGGTATCTAAAGCATGTTTGTAATTGGATGTTTTGTAATTGGTATCTAGAGTATAATTTGGTATCTAGAGCATGTTTTTTTTAAATATTTCTTTGGAATTGGTATCTAGAGCATGTTTTGTAATTGAACATTTTATTGGTATCTAGAACCCTTAATTGTTTATGCATAGATATGCATGTTTCATGTTTCATGTTTGATATTCATTGCATTATATTGTTGTTTATTTGTTTATGCATGAGTTAAGGGGGAGCTTCTTTCAAGCTTAACTTTAATCCATGCATATATAACTCCATGAGTTTTGTCATCATCAAAAAGGGGGAGATTGTTAGCCCAAAGGCCTTCCACTCTAGTTTTGATGATGATTAACTCATGTAGTTATGTGTACTAATAATCTTGTGTTATTTAGTTTCAGATCATTAATCAAGTTATTAGTTGGTGAAAGCTTCCACACATCTTTCACAAGTTGATTCAAGAGCCCGAGCGTCAAAGATCATATATAGCACTTGCTCGTGGGATCAAGGAGTTTTGGGATCGAGTCGGCTTTGGAGTTTGCGCTCTACAAGAAGACTTCGGTACCATAGTTTAGTTTTGTGTTTAGATCCAAATTTATAAAGATTAGAATAGTATGATAATGCTCAAGTTCACTACACACACATTTCATGTTTTGAATATTGGTTTTTAGTCTTTCGGTTTTAGGTTTAACCGATCTTGGTTTTCATGAATAGATAGATCAAAACAAGTTTACATAGTTTAATGTATATATGATTTGTTCTATATACATGCATGCTTTAATTTCCTAGACAAACTTAGTTTTGACTTACTTATTCATGTGTTTTATGTTTTGATATTTTTGACAAAACATTTTGGAATTAAGGACAAAAACTATGATATGTATATGTTTCATGTATATTGGATTTCTATCCATATGCATCATGCTTCAAAGTGTTTAAATATCTTGTTTTTGTATTTGGAAGAGTTTTGGACAAAACGTATTTTCTATTCAAAATCCAAGTTTTAGAAAATACAGTTTTTGGTTTTTGGTAAAAATGATTAGACACAAAAATAGCTCATATTGATTGATATTTGAGCTAAACTTTTTACCACATGTTTATATATCAATGCAAAATGATTAAACTATTTTTGATGATTTTTAGAAAAGATAAAAGAATTTTTAAACATATTCTAACTGTATTTTCTGTTCCAGGCTTCAACCAAGTCGACTAGTAACCTGACTAGTCGACTAGGGCTGAGGTCGGTCGACCGGGTCAGTCGACCGACGTGCACAGAATTGTGCACGTTTGGCAGACTTGGGACGGTCGACCGGACCGGTCGACCGGACTGAGAGCAGAGCTCTCTGTTTGTTTCGGTCGACCGGGCCGGTCGACCGGTAGCTGCAACAGGCAAAAATTGACCGTTGGACAGTCGACTGGACCGGTCGACCGGCAGTGGTATTTTGGCCAAATCTGCTGCCAACGGCTAGTTTCCAGATTTGTCTATAAATACCCCATTTGCAAGAGTTTTTCTCTAAGATTTTTTGTGCGAATTTTTCCTTACTCTCTGGTGTTTTCACAGCAATTAAAAGAGATTTTTGGATTCAAATTGAACAATCTTTTTGGTGTTTTTATTAGGGTTTGAAAAATCAAAGAAAAGGAATTTTGGGAAAAGCTTTTGTTTGAACTTCACTTTCCTCATTTTCTATTATTTCCCAAAGATTTTCTTTGAGTTGCTGGTTTCAAATCCCTTGGTTTTCTCCACACTTGAGCAAAAATCTACTATCTTTTCTATAGGATCTTTGTGTGTGGGAAAAGAGATTGTTTGTGGTTGTTGTTGAACCACCAAGTTGTATACCCTCTACACTTTGCTTTGTGCTTTTCCCTCTTGGGTTGAGGAGGTTGTTTGTGCAAGTGGTTTGTATCCCTCAAGTTGTGAGGTGATCCTTGCTTGGCTTTGTGCTAATCCCTCGAGTTGTGAGGTGATTGTTTGTTGGCTTGGAGTTGTGCCTCAATGAGGAGGTTGTGTTTGTAAGGAGAGGAGTTGGGTACTCCTTGTATTGTGATTGCCCCAAATCCTCGGTGGATGTAATACCCCGTTTCCGGAATACGTACTTAGTTGCGTATTCAGCTTTTCGATCGTATTTTTCGATTTACTTCCCGTATTTGACCGATTTTAATTTCAAATATCATTTTCTAAAATATTAGATTTTATGAGAATTTCTGGAATTTTCTAGAATTTAAATGAATTTCTTCAAACCGGTGTCGACCAGTGCCGCTGATCGATTCCCGAATTTTTATCTTACAAACTGTTTAGAAATTCTAGAAGATTCTTTAGACATTTCTGCTTAGAATAATATTCCTTACTTAAATACTTTTTCTGAAGATTTTACGAATTTATGGATATCCCACCGGAGTCGGCAGAAGACTGATTCCAGTATTTTTATTTCACAAACAGTTAGGAATTTCTAGAAAGTCCTTTAGGCATTATTTCTTAGAATCATACTTCTCATCTAAATCCTTTTTCTGAGAGTTTTATGAATTTATGAAAATTCTTTCGGAGTCGGTAGGTAACTGATTCCGGGATTTTTAACTTAAAAACTATAAAGTATTTCTTCAAATGGATTTCACTATAGGTCTTCATATATTATTATTGATTTTTGGTAAAAAATTACGAGTCGTTCCGAGATACTTGAATTTCGGACGATTTCGGTATTTTCCGAAATGTTTTCCCGCATACTCGACTTTAACCCGGGAATCCGTGTTTTCAATATTTTAATTTTTCAAGTTAGAGAAAATATCTTCTCTTTTTATAATTTCTTCTCCTTTTTCCTTTTTCTTTTTCCTTTCCTTCTTTTCCTTCCAACAAATTCTCAAAATATCTCTTCCAAAATATCTTTTCCTCCAAAGTATCCCCATTAATGCACCTCTCTCTCTCTCTCTTCCCCATGGCCGGCCAAGTGGCCAAGGAGAGTGACACCCATCCCATCTCCTATTTTGCAATTAAACCCCTCCCTTCTACATAATTACATCTCCTTTACAAAAATCAAAACCTATATAAATCCTTTCCTTTACAATTCCTTTCTCTTTTCTTCACTTCAACAAAATTCTCACCTTCACAAAATCCTTCTCCATCTCCAACTCAAACCCTAACTCCCAAACAACACCCAAGTCTTCATCTCCATCTCAAGCAACTACCACTTCGTTGGATTGGGATCGTCCGCAAGATCGTCGAGGATCACTTCGGCGCTTTTCGTCAACCTCGAACTCTTCGGAACTCGTAAAAGTTCAAATCGACCGTTCGAAGTGAGTATTTTTACTCACCAAGACTCGTAAAGTTCCTTGTATACTTGTGTTGACAAATCATGTCCCCTTAAGTCATCAAAATCATATTTTTAGCTATCAAAAATAACCACCACAAAAATCTGATTTTTGACCTAACAGCAGCATTTTTCAGAACTTCGGTCGACCGGCCCAAGGGGGGCAGTCGACCGATGTGCACAAACGTGCACAGTTTTGAGTAGGCGGTCGACCGGTTCACCAACCAGTCGACCGGTAGAAAACCTGGAGCTCACGGCCCTGTATCGGTCGACCGACAGTCGACCGACAGGCGACCGGTAGTTATATCTCCGGTCGACCGGCAGTCGACCGGAAGTCGACCGACCAAACCTGGAGCTCACTCATTTTGTCCGGTCGACCGGCAGTCGACCGGCAGTCGACCGTTAACCTGTTTTTGGGCAAAAATTGTTGTTTCTTTTATGAATTGGATTTTACCCTTGCTTCACATATGATATACTATTCTTGTTCATGCTCTATGATTTGTACTACATGACATGTTACTTGATGGACCTCATGACTTGTTACTTCTTGACTCGTTATCATATATTCTCATTTTAGGACTTGTTAAATATGAAATATCTCCATCTCTTCATGCTATCACTTAAACACCAAGCATGATACACTCGACTATTTTATAAAATGGACCAACTTACACATGGGACGGGGGAAATATGCGGATATCGGTATGTGTTCGTGTTTACAGTGGTATTAGGTTAATTGTACAATTATATTCCGGTCTGACCTGAGGGCCTCCAGGGGACCGAGGGGAGTGCTTGCTCCCTATTCCTGAATACTGTCATGACTAAGGGCATACATAAGACCCTCCTGTTAGGCCTTGCGGCTGGTTCCGTCATCAAGCAACGGAACACCCTGGACCGTGGTCCCGGGCATGTACGGGACCCACTGTAAACATAGTTCGTCGATACAACCGCTGTTTCCAATAACAAACTTGCTTTACTAGGATATGGATCTATGTGTTCTGGGACGCTGGGTCACATAGCTAGATATCACAGTAAGACAAGTAATAATAATTATAGACTTAATTTGTACATTCATTGCATTATGGCTTTACCTTATTATGTTTTCATCACTTGTTAGTCGATGCTATTTATTACTGTTCCATCTTCTTATTCCTGTCCCTTAGCCACTTGGCTACAGTTGTTTACTATTATATGTCTTGATTCCTTGGATTTGCATATTCAGATTCTGAGGCTTGGAACGAAGTGGAGCCATCCACAGAGGACCAGGCTTATTTCAGTGAGCAGGCTGACCAACTCTAGTTCCCTCGTGCCAGACTCTTCCTTTTGGCTCACGAATCTTCATCCATTACGTGAGCATCTTGTGTACATGTTTGTATATTGTCTTTTGGACTTGGATATGATAAATAACACTTGTAAAGTGTATTACTTTATCATAGTTTGTATAACTTTGTACTTGTATCTTGTAAGTTGGCATATGAATACACCACGCTTTGTGTTGTACTCTGATTCCTTATTGTACTTTTTTGCTTAGCGTATATACGTGGGGGCTTCTTCTGACCTACATATATACGTCGCAGTGACGTCCCCGTATCCGTGGAATCGGGGCGTTACAGGTTGGTATCAGAGCTTTGGCTCTCACACCTAAAAGTACAATCAAGTGGCAAATTCTAGTAATTTGCGAATGCCAACTACAATGTACAGAGTTATCAAGTCCTTCTTGATTCCGTCCTTGATTCATTTCCTTGTGTTCTAAACTCCTTCCATCCATTTGTTTCCAATTCCAGTTATCCTATTCAATTCGGTATGGAGAGACGATCGGGTCGTAACAATATCGGGCAAGTACCGAATGGACCTGTAGGAGGAGAGAATACCGATGTCCTGAGAGTTATTCAGGCCATGATGGAGAACCAGCAGCAGCAGACTGAACTCCTCAGGCAGGAGTTAGCAGCCCCGAAGGAGCAGAGACCGGGAAACATTTCAGATTTTCGACGGCTGCAACCAGCAATTTTCACAGGAGGAGAGAAGCCATTGGATGCTGAGCAATGGCTGACGGACACCACTGATTTGCTGAATGCAGCCCGTGTCCCGAAGGAGAACCAAGTAGAGGTTGCTAAGATTCAGCTGAAAGACATAGCTCGAACTTGGTGGTTAGCCGAGGAGGCCCGCTTGGAGAAGCCTGTCACTTGGGACACGTTCTCCAAGAGTTTCTACAGCCGATTCTTCCCTGCTACGGCGCAGAAAGATATGGAGGAGCAATTCATCAGACTCCAGCAGTGGAACAAGTCCGTGGATGAGTATGCCGCGAAATTCCTTAGACTCAGCCGCTTTGCTCCGTACATGGTGACGGATGAGGAGAAGCGAGCAAGCAGGTTTCAGCAGGGCCTACAGATGGACATTCAGATGTTCCTAATGCCCCATCATCTGAAGACCTATGCAGAAGTTCTCACCATCGCTCGAGAGGTGGAGCGTGGGTTTGAGAAGAAGCAAGGAGACCAGATGAGGAATCAGGTCATGAAGAGGCCGTTTGTCCCAATGGGAAGAGGAGGACCATACAGAGCAGCAAAGGTTCTGGCAAGACCACCATTCAGACCAGCTCCTTATCAGATGGCTCAATCAGGTCCTATCTGCAATTATTGTCAGAAACCAGGTCACACTCAGCAGAACTGCCGTAGAGCAAATGGGTTGTGCTTGGTGTGTGGTTCCCGAGATCATTCTGTCGAGGCTTGTCCACACAGGAGGATGGGGATTGCCAATCAGACTATGCCAGCACTTCCAGGACCCAGTGGACAGAGAGTGCTGCCAGGGCCACTTGGGCAGAGGAACCAGGGACCAGTGATGAGGAGAGCTCTCCCCCTTCCTCCACAGCAGATTGTTCGTCCAGTGCAGAAAGGAGCCAGGACTGCAGCAGGGCGTGGTAGAGGTCAGGCTTACAACCTGACAGAAGCAGAGGCTGAGGCTTCTGAGGAGGTGATTACAGGTAACATCAGAGTACATTCACTACCTGTTCTCGCTCTCTTCGATTCAGGTGCATCCCACTGTTATATCTCAGATAAATTTGTGGCTTTACATTCTATACCTGTTAGATCATTAGACCACAAATGGGAGATAAGTACAGGGAATGGGGTAGTTATATCTTCTCAGGCTTGTACTGATTGTCCAGTAGAACTTTGTGATAAGACTTTGGCCATAGATATGCTCGTACTAGACACCAAAGGGTACGACGTAATCTTAGGCATGACCTGGCTCAGTCAGTACTATGCAGTTATTGATTGTAGGGAGAAGAAGATTAATTTCAGAATCCCTCATCAACCGGAGTTCCAATTTAGTGGAGAAGTGAAGTCTACCAAGGGAAAAACTCAGATGACTACTTCGGAGGTTCAGAAGCAGAAGGTACCGGTGTGGGATGAATTCCCAGAAGTGTTTGCTGAGATTTCAGGACTGCCACCGGAGAGGATGATTGAGTTCTCCATTGACACAGTTCCAGGAGCAGCTCCTATATCCAAGGCTCCGTACAGGATGGCACCGACGGAGTTAGAAATTCTGAAGAAGCAGCTGCAGGAGTATTCAGATAAGGGATTGATTCGGCCAAGTACATCACCATGGGGAGCTCCAGTGCTATTGGCAAACAAGAAGGATGGTGGTAAGAGACTTTGTATTGACTATAGGGAGTTGAACAAAGTTACCATCAAGAACAAGTATCCCTTACCCAGGATTGATGATCTGTTTGATCAGCTTCATGGAGCCCGTGTATTCTCTAAATTGGATTTACAGTCGGGTTACCATCAGCTAAGGGTGAAGAAGGAGGATATTCTGAAGACTGCATTCAGGACCCGTTATGGCCACTATGAGTTTCTAGTGATGCCTTTCGGAGTCACTAATGCCCCTGCAGTTTTCATGGACTTGATGAACCGAGTGTTCTCGCCCTATCTGGATCAGTTTGTTGTTGTTTCATAGATGACATCCTGATCTATTCAAAGAACAACAGGGAGCATGCAGAACACTTGAGGATTGTGTTGCAGACTCTACAGCAGGAGCAGCTTCATGCCAAGAGGAGCAAGTGTGATTTCTGGTTGGACAGCATAGCTTTCCTTGGACATATGGTTTCAGCAGAAGGAATTTCAGTTGATCCCAGCAAAGTCCAGGCAGTAAAAGATTGGCCAGTTCCGAGGACGGTGACTGAGATTAAGAGTTTTCTTGGACTAGCTGGATATTACAGACGCTTTGTCCAGGATTTCTCTAGGATTGCAGCTCCGTTGACCCAGCTCACCCGGAAAGGAGTAAGGTACATATGGACAGAGGAGTGTACCGCAGCATTTGAGCAATTGAAGCATAGGCTCATTTCAGCTCCAATCTGAGGACTCCCTCAGGGAGAGGAGGGATGGTCATATTCAGTGATGCATCGGGAAAAGGCCTGGGATGTGTACTTATGCAACATGATCATGTTATCGCATATGCATCTAGGCAACTGAAGCCTCATGAGAGGAATTACCCAACTCATGACTTGGAGTTGGCAGCTGTGATTTTGCCTTGAAGATTTGGAGGCACTACCTTTTGGGAGATAAAGTGCTGATATACACAGATCACAAGAGCCTCAAGTATATCTTTTCACAGAAAGAGTTGAACATGAGGCAGAGGCGGTGGTTGGAGCTTATGGCAGACTATGATATTGACTTGCAATATCATCCAGGCAAGGTCAATACAGTTCCAGATGCACTGAGCAGGATGCAGAGAACAGGGTGCTAGTCCAAATCACTCAGCAGAAGGAGTTGATTCGAGATTTCATCAGATTGGATTTGATGTTGGTGCAAGGAACTGAGAAGGCAGGGCAGCTCATGGCTTTACAGATCCAGTCATCATTGATTGATGAGATCAAGGAAGCTCAGAAGGAGGACCCCAGATTACAGATATTTCGAGCTCAGGTGGAGGCTGGATTGAGGACTGATATCTGTATCCATCCAGATGGTGCTTTGTATTTTGGAAGCAGGCTTTGTGTTCCCCAAGGAGAAGTCAGACAGAAGATTTTGGAGGAAGCACACAGTTCAGCTTATTCCATACACCCGGGGGGAACCAAGATGTATCAGGACTTGAAGAAACACTTTGGTGGAATGCCATGAAGAGGGAGATAGCCCAGTTTGTTGCCAAGTGCTTGGTGTGCCAGCAGATAAAGATAGAGCACCAGAGGTCAGCTGGACTTCTACATCCTTTACCGATACCCGAATGGAAGTGGGAACACATCACTATGGATTTTGTCACAGCATTACCTCGCAGCCCCAAAGGTAATAATGCTGTGTGGGTTATCATTGATCGTCTCACCAAGTCAGCTCACTTCATACCATTCCGGGTAGGTCAGACAACAGAGGTTCTGGCAGACAAGTATATGAAAGAGATAGTTCGTCTACATGGAGTTCCAGTCAGTATTGTTTCAGATAGAGACACCAGATTCAGATCTCATTTCTGGGAGAGTCTCCAAGAGGGTCTGGGAACTCGTCTGAAGTTCAGTACATCATATCATCCTCAGACAAGACGGACAATCTGAGAGGACTATCCAGATCCTTGAAGATATGCTTAGAGCCTGCATGATAGAGTTCAAGGGATCATGGGAAGACCATCTTCATCTAGCTGAGTTTTCTTACAACAACAGCTATCAAGCCAGTATTAAGATGGCACCCTTTGAGGCATTGTATGGGAGGAAATGTAGGTCACCGATTTGTTGGGATGAAGTCGGTGAGAGGAGTCTTTTGGGACCTGAGATCCTAATGCAGACAACAGAGAAAGTCAGGATTATCAGAGATCATCTCAGGGCAGCTCAGAGCAGACAGAAGAGTTGGGCAGACACATGGAGGAGGCCATTGGAATTCCAGATTGGAGATCATGTATTCTTGAGGATATCACCTACCAAGGGAGTAATCCGGTTTGGTATTCGTGGAAAGTTGAGCCCGAGATATATCGGCCCATTCGAGATTTTGGAGCGAGTGGGAGATGTGTCTTACAGATTGGCCTTACCTCCATCTTTGGACGGTGTGCACAATGTTTCCACGTATCTCAGTTGAGGAAATATGTAAGGGATGATAGTCATGTTCTGGATCACTCCGAGCTGGAACTACAGCCAGACTTATCATATCAGGAGCAGCCGATGACCATTTTGGATAAGAGTGTGAAGACACTGAAGAACAAGGCTATACCTTTAGTGTTGGTGTCTTGGAACCGGCACGCGCCAGGAGAGGCGACTTGGGAACGAGAGGATGTTATCCGAGAGCGTTATCCTCAACTCTTCGCATCTTGATTGGTAAGACTCTTTCCTTCTATTCTTTTCAACTGTTATTTTCCATCTTATCCTTCTCTATATCTGTTACCTTTCCTGTTACCTTTCACTTTACGAAATTTCGAGGACGAAATTTTTGTAAGGTGGGTGGATTGTAATACCCCGTTTCCGGAATACGTACTTAGTTGCGTATTCAGCTTTTCGATCGTATTTTTCGATTTACTTCCCGTATTTGACCGATTTTAATTTCAAATATCATTTTCTAAAATATTAGATTTTATGAGAATTTCTGGAATTTTCTAGAATTTAAATGAATTTCTTCAAACCGGTGTCGACCAGTGCCGCTGATCGATTCCCGAATTTTTATCTTACAAACTGTTTAGAAATTCTAGAAGATTCTTTAGACATTTTTGCTTAGAATAATATTCCTTACTTAAATACTTTTTCTGAAGATTTTACGAATTTATGGATATCCCACCGGAGTCGGCAGAAGACTGATTCCAGTATTTTTATTTCACAAACAGTTAGGAATTTCTAGAAAGTCCTTTAGGCATTATTTCTTAGAATCATACTTCTCATCTAAATCCTTTTTCTGAGAGTTTTATGAATTTATGAAAATTCTTTCGGAGTCGGTAGGTAACTGATTCCGGGATTTTTAACTTAAAAAACTATAAAGTATTTCTTCAAATGGATTTCACTATAGGTCTTCATATATTATTATTGATTTTTGGTAAAAAATTACGAGTCGTTCCGAGATACTTGAATTTCGGACGATTTCGGTATTTTCCGAAATGTTTTCCCGCATACTCGACTTTAACCCGGGAATCCGTGTTTTCAATATTTTAATTTTCAAGTTAGAGAAAATATCTTCTCTTTTTATAATTTCTTCTCCTTTTTCCTTTTCTTTTTCCTTTCCTTCTTTTCCTTCCAACAAATTCTCAAAATATCTCTTCCAAATATCTTTTCCTCCAAAGTATCCCATTAATGCACCTCTCTCTCTCTCTTCCCCATGGCCGGCCAAGTGGCCAAGGAGAGTGACACCCATCCCATCTCCTATTTTGCAATTAAACCCCTCCCTTCTACATAATTACATCTCCTTTACAAAAATCAAAACCTATATAAATCCTTTCTTTACAATTCCTTTCTCTTTTCTTCACTTCAACAAAATTCTCACCTTCACAAAATCCTTCTCCATCTCCAACTCAACCCTAACTCCCAAACAACACCCAAGTCTTCATCTCCATCTCAAGCAACTACCACTTCGTTGGATTGGGATCGTCCGCAAGATCGTCGAGGATCACTTCGGCGCTTTTCGTCAACCTCGAACTCTTCGGAACTCGTAAAAGTTCAAATCGACCGTTCGAAGTGAGTATTTTTACTCACCAAGACTCGTAAAGTTCCTTGTATACTTGTGTTGACAAATCATGTCCCCTTAAGTCATCAAAATCATATTTTTAGCTATCAAAAATAACCACCACAAAAATCTGATTTTGACCTAACAGCAGCATTTTTCAGAACTTCGGTCGACCGGCCCAAGGGGGGCAGTCGACCGATGTGCACAAACGTGCACAGTTTTGAGTAGGCGGTCGACCGGTTCACCAACCAGTCGACCGGTAGAAAACCTGGAGCTCACGGCCCTGTATCGGTCGACCGACAGTCGACCGACAGGCGACCGGTAGTTATATCTCCGGTCGACCGGCAGTCGACCGGAAGTCGACCGACCAAACCTGGAGCTCACGCATTTTGTCCGGTCGACCGGCAGTCGACCGGCAGTCGACCGTTAACCTGTTTTTTGGGCAAAAATTGTTGTTTCTTTTATGAATTGGATTTTACCCTTGCTTCACATATGATATACTATTCTTGTTCATGCTCTATGATTTGTACTACATGACATGTTACTTGATGGACCTCATGACTTGTTACTTCTTGACTCGTTATCATATATTCTCATTTTAGGACTTGTTAAATATGAAATATCTCCATCTCTTCATGCTATCACTTAAACACCAAGCATGATACACTCGACTATTTTATAAAATGGACCAACTTACACATGGGACGGGGAAATATGCGGATATCGGTATGTGTTCGTGTTTACAGTGGTATTAGGTTAATTGTACAATTATATTCCGGTCTGACCTGAGGGCCTCCAGGGGACCGAGGGGAGTGCTTGCTCCCTATTCCTGAATACTGTCATGACTAAGGGCATACATAAGACCCTCCTGTTAGGCCTTGCGGCTGGTTCCGTCATCAAGCAACGGAACACCCTGGACCGTGGTCCCGGGCATGTACGGGACCCACTGTAAAACATAGTTCGTCGATACAACCGTTGTTTCCAATAACAAACTTGCTTTACTAGGATATGGATCTATGTGTTCTGGGACGCTGGGTCACATAGCTAGATATCACAGTAAGACAAGTAATAATAATTATAGACTTAATTTGTACATTCATTGCATTATGGCTTTACCTTATTATGTTTTCATCACTTGTTAGTCGATGCTATTTATTACTGTTCCATCTTCTTTATTCCTGTCCCTTAGCCACTTGGCTACAGTTGTTTACTATTATATGTCTTGATTCCTTGGATTTGCATATTCAGATTCTGAGGCTTGGAACGAAGTGGAGCCATCCACAGAGGACCAGGCTTATTTCAGTGAGCAGGCTGACCAACTCTAGTTCCCTCGTGCCAGACTCTTCCTTTTGGCTCACGAATCTTCATCCATTACGTGAGCATCTTGTGTACATGTTTGTATATTGTCTTTTGGACTTGGATATGATAAATAACACTTGTAAAGTGTATACTTTATCATAGTTTGTATAACTTTGTACTTGTATCTTGTAAGTTGGCATATGAATACACCACGCTTTGTGTTGTACTCTGATTCCTTATTGTAGTTTTATGCTTAGCGTATATACGTGGGGGCTTCTTCTGACCTACATATATACGTCGCAGTGACGTCCCCGTATCCGTGGAATCGGGGCGTTACAGTGGAGGTTCCTTTGTGGGAGTCCTTTGTGGACAAGCTAGTGGACTTAAAATCCTTCTGGGTGAAGGCGGGGATGAGAGCTGGGTGCTCGAACCTCGAAACATATCTTGGTGTTTGCGCTTGTTCATTGACTCTTACTCTCTTTCTCTTTACTTTGTGCCTGCATCTATTCATATTGCTCATACATAATTACATGCTTGGCTTGGTTGTGTGCATCTCTTGTTGATATTGCAAATTAGTTTTTAATTCCGCATTGAGTTGACTAGATTAGCATAATCACCTATTCACCCCCCTCTAGATGATCTTTCAGTACTAACCCCCATAGACTCAATAGAATATGGGTACCAAAAGTCACCCCTATTTTATTTGATGTAGGTGTGGGCTCTCACTTGACGTGAGGGCATTGGTGCCTTGATGGTGGATGCTTTTGGGCTTGATGGACTCTGCTTTGGATGCATCACCATCAAGGAAGTTTGGTAGGACCATCATGGTTTGGAGACCTAGAGATAAACCCTAATGATTTTGGTAACTATCTCTAACTCCCATTTAGTGTACATGCTTTCATATCACTGATTTTTAGCATGTTTTGATTTTTCATAATTATTATGTTAAATGCCATGTAAATTAGACTAATGATATGCATATATAGTCTTATATTTTTTGTGTTCTCACTATACTTTATCTATTTTGTATATCATAGATCTAATAGCATGTGCATTTACGTAATGACCATATTGATTTTTGTTTATATTTTTTGCACTTCATTTTTTGATTACATGTTTAAATGTAGTTTTCATTAAAACTCATGTATATACTTGTACAACTAATGAGCCACAATATGTTTATACTTAATTGCTCATTTGTACCCATTAGATGTATTAGTATAGCCTAGTTTTGATGATTCTTGCATTTCAACTTATATTTCCTATTTTACAGTTCTTCATGATAATATGCTTAACTTCATGTATATGTTTTTTTGTCTAAACTAATAGATATACATGTACATCTTGAGCCACTTGCCTTCATGCATATACTTTTGTAGACTCGCTTATATTTGGATAGGTATGTATACTTTAGTTTGCACTAAACATATATATATATATATATATAATATATATATAATATAATATATATATATATATATATATATATATATATATATATATATATATATATATATATATATATATATATATATTGAAGTATATTTAGTTTTGATGATTTTCATGTTTTATTCCTTACTTGAAGGACTTCGTACTAGTTTACAAGATTATCATAAAACTAGTTACGTATTTCTTCATTTTGGAAGAGTTTTCAATTATGCTAAAATATTTTCAAACTCTTATTTTTTAAAAACTTCCTACCACCTAAGGGTAGACGGAGGGTGACCATGCCTTGTATGCTCTTATTGAAATATTTTTAAACATATGCATGAAAGGGTGGTGGTAGGTATGAGTTATACACTAGATCCTCATCATATTTTCAATTGGTATCACAATTGATATTTTTATATTTATATACTCATATGTGTGTTCTATATATGTATGCTTCAACTTTCAAATAGTATCAATTTCAATTGATATTTACATTTTCATACATGTATATATGATTTGATTGTACTTATAATATTTTTAAATCTTAAAGCAAAATTATATTTATACTAAGCTTGATTTACTTCCTAAATATCATATTTTTCAATTGGTATCTTATACAAGCTTATGCATTGTTTTTATTAGTATTTCATAAAGTGGGAGAAAATTCATGTTTTATATTTTAATGGGTTTTTTTTTCAATTGGTATCTTATCCTCCCATTCTTTATCATGAAAAATACTTTGTTTTGCTATTTGCTAACATTTTCAATGTATCAAGTATCTTAAATTAGTATTATTTCTATATTTGGTATCTCTATTGCAAAATGATCTATATTTATCCAAAATTTGATTCTTACTTACAATTGGTATCATAAAATTTAATTTTTACTTTCAATGGTGTCAAAATTTATAATATATATATTTCAATTGGCATCAAAAACATACAAGGTTTCATTTTTTATTTGGTATCAAAATTTTACAAGATATTTCCAATTGGTATCCTCTGGTATCTTAAAAATTTGTTTATTTCAATTGGTATCATAAAGTGGCATCATAATGCTTTGATTTATATTACTTATATACAAGCGAAGCTTCACATCTCTCTATATATAGATTCATGCTGAATGTACCTCTATTTGGTATGTAATACACGTGTATAGAGGGAGCTTCACATCTCCTTTTATACATTGTATATTAGTTTTATGTGGTTAGGGTTTAGTCATCTCTTTTCATATAAATGCATGTATGCAGGGGGTTAACTTCACATCTCTCCTCTTTATGAATATATGTCGCATATATAACTTTATTGTTTGTTTTGACAAAAAGAAGGAAAAGATTTTTTTTGGAGTTTATTTATACCCCTTTGTTGATGATTTGACAAAAGGGGGAGAAGTATTTGGAGTTTTATATATGCATGTTATTTCATTTCCTGTTTTATAAAAAAGGAAAGATATTTTAGAGAATTTTTATATGCTATTGTTTGTTTATTTTTCAATTGATATCAGAGCATATATGTTTTGTTTATGCAAAAAGGGGAGAAGCATTCTTCACTTATGCATATATGTGTTGTTTGGTTTAAGCATTCTTTGAATATCCTTATTGCTTATTGTTATGCATGAGTTAAGGGGAGCCTCTGTAACGCCCCGATCCCACGGATACGGGGACGTCACTGCGACGTATATACGCAGGTCAGAAAGTGCCCCCACGTATATACGCTAAGCATTAAGTACAACAAGGATCAGAGTACACGACAAAGCGTAGTATACATACATATGCCAACTTAAAAAGTACAAATACAAAGTTATACAGGATATGATAAACTATCACACATTACATGTGTCTCTTATCACAACCAAGTCCAAAAGTAAGATTTACAATATGTATACAAAAAGCTCACGAGGTGGATGAAGATCCCGTGAGTCAAAATGAGAAGACTGGCACGAAGAACAGGAACTAGTCTGCCTGCTCACTAAGATAAGCTTGATCCTCTGTGGATGGCTCCACTTCAATCCAAGCTTCGAAACCTGAATATACAAATCCAAGGGAGTCAGGACCTCCCAACAATGAACAGGCTACAGCCAAATGGCTAAGAGACAAGAATGAGAGTTAGAACAGTATAATGAATACAAATCAACAAGTAATGGAAGCATAAAGAGTAAAAGTCCGAATACAATAGATCCACAGTTAAAGTCTATTATTATTATTACTTGTCTTACTGTGATATCTAGCTATGTGACCCAGCGTCCCAGGGCACATAGATCCATATCCTAGTAAAGCAAGGTTGTTATTGGAAACCAGCGGGATTATCAACGAACTATGTTTACAGTGGATCCCGTACATGCCCGGGATAACGGTCCAGGATTGTTCCGTTGCTTGGTGACGGAAGCCAGCTGCTAGGCTAACAGGAGGGACTTATGTATGCCCTTATCATGATGGTACCAGTAGGAGGGAGCAAGCACTCCCCTCGGTCCCCTGGAGGCCCTCAGGTCAGACCGGAAATATGATTGTACAATATACCTAATACCACTGTAAACACGAACACATATCGATATCCGCATGTTTCCCCCGACCCACATGTAAGTTGGTCCATTTTATACAAAAGTCAAGTGTATCATGCTTGTGTTAAGTGATGGCATGATGAAATGGAGATATTCCTTATTTAACAAGTTATGAAGTAAGACTATATAACAACAATTCATGAAGTAGCAAGAAGTAGCATCCATCGAGTAATAGGTCATGAGGTACCAGTCATGAAGCATAAACAAGAATAATATATCACACATGTATCAAGGGTAAGATCCAAATTCAGAAAGGAAATCAACTATAATAAACAGCCTAAATTAGTCGACTAGGTGGAATGGTTAGTCGACTAATAGTGGTCTCTAGTCGACTAACAGTCTGGACTAGTCGACTAAAACTGGGTTCCAGAGAGTTGGAATTCTGTTTCAGGAAAAGTTAGTCGACTAGATGGAAGGGTTAGTCAACTAACAATGATTATAAGTCGACCAACAGATACTTAAGTTGACTAAGTCTGTGATACAGAGAGTTGAGTTTCTGATTCAGGAAAAGTTAGTCGACTAGGGTGGAAAGTGTAGTCGACTAACAAAGATTTCTAGTCGACTAATAGATAGTCTAAGTCGACTAAAACTGTGTTCCAGAAAAGGTTACGTTTCAAAACAGATGGGTTAGTCGACTAATACCTAGGTCAAGTCGACTAATCGTCTGGAAACAGAATACAGAACAGATTTTCTGATGGTTGTGTTTGATGGTCCAAAAACATGATTTTGAAGGCATAAGCATACATGAATTGTAACCACCAGTATACTAGAAATTGAACAAGTCTTGGTGAGTAAAAATACTCACTAGGAATGGTTTATCGAAGCTTTACGAGTTCCGAAAAGGTCGTTGTCGACGATATCACCAACTTGATCCTTGGCGATGTAAACGACGATGAGGGATACGATTCCAAGCTAAAAGTAGTGGTTGCTTGAGATGGAGATGAAGACCTTGGTGTTTTTGGAGTTGGGGTTGAGGTTGAGATGGAAGAGGAAGTGGTGAGGGCTAATTCTTTGTTGAAGTGAAGAAAAGAGATAGAAATGTAAAGGAAGAGTTTATATAAGATTTTGATTTTGAGAAGGAGATGCAATTTATGTAGAAGAGAGGGGGCTTTTTGCAAATAGGAGAGGATGAGGTGTCCCTCTTTTGGCCACTTGGCCGGCCATGGAAGAGAGAGAGAAAGAAGGGCATTAATGGTAGAAGTGTGTGGAGTTTTGTGGAGTTTGTTGGAAAATTGAAAAGATTGGAATTTTTGGAAATTGGAAATCTTGTGGCTTGTGAAGGAAGGAAAGGAAAACAAGAGAAGGAAAAAGGAAAAGAATTTATAAATGAAGGTATTTTCTTGGACTTAGAAAATAAAAATATAAAAAGACAAGTTCCCGGGTTTAAGTCGAAGATGAGGAAAACATTTCGGAAAATACCGAAATCGTCCCGAAATCAAGTATCTCGGAACGACTCGCAAAGTTTACCAAAAATCAAGAATAATATATTAAGTATCATAGTGAAATCCGTTTTAAGAAATACTTTATAATTTTAAAACTAAAAATCCGGAATCAGTTAACTACCGACTCCGATGGAATTTTCATAAATTCATAAAATCCTCAGAAAAAGTATTTAGATAAGAAATACGATTCTAAGAAATAATGCCTAAAGGACTTTCTAGAATTTCCTAACTGTTTGTAAGATAAAAATCTGGGAATCGATCAGCGACACTGGTCGACACCGGTTTTGAAGATTTTCAATTAATTCAGGAAAATTCCAAAAAATCATATAAAATCTAAAATATTGGAAAATAATATTTGAAATTAAATTCGGTCAATTACAGGAAGGAAATCGAAAAATACGATCTGAAAACTGAATACGCACTAAGTACGTATTCTGGAAACGGGGTATTACAATCCATCCACCTTACAAAAAATTTCGTCCTCGAAATTTCAGAAAGTGAAAGGTAACAGCAAGGAAGGATGAGAAGAAGGATAACAGTAGAGAAGATAGAAAGAAGGAATCTTACCAATTAAGTTGTGAAGAGTTGCGGATAACGCTCACGGATAACATCCTCTCGTTCCCACGTGGCCTCTCCTGGCGCATGCCTGTTCCAAGACACCAACACTAATGGTATTGCCTTATTCTTCAATGTCTTGACACTTCTGTCCAAAATGGCCATCGGTTGCTCTTGATAAGCCAAATCCGGTTGTAGTTCCAGTTCGGAGTGATCCAGGATATGACTATCATCTTGACATACTTCCTCAACTGTGATACGTGGAAGACATTGTGAACTCCGTCCAACGATGGCGGTAATGCCAATCGATAGGACACATCTCCCACACGGTCCAAAATCTCGAATGGGCCGATATATCTCGGACTAAGCTTTCCACGAGTACCCAACCGGATTACTCCTTTTGTAGGTGATATCTTCAAAAACACATGATCTCCTGTCTGGAATTCCAATGGCCTTCTCTGTGTGTCAGCCCAACTTTTTTGCCGACTCTGAGCTGCCCTGAGGTGATCTCTGATGATTCTGACTTTATCTGTTGTCTGAATCAGGATCTCTGGCCCCAAAAGTCTCCTCTCACCGACTTCGTCCCAACAAATCGGTGACCTACACTTCCTTCCATACAATGCTTCAAATGGTGCCATCTTGATACTTGCCTGATAGCTGTTATTATAAGAAAATTCAGCCAAGTGAAGATGATCTTCCCATGATCCCTGGAATTCAATCATGCAAGCCCGCAACATGTCTTCAAGAATCTGGATAGTCCTTTCAGATTGTCCGTCTGTCTGAGGGTGATATGAAGTACTGAATTTCAGACGAGTTCCTAGACTTTCTTGGAGACTTTCCCAGAAATGTGATCTGAATCTTGTGTCTCTGTCTGATACAATACTAACTGGAACTCCATGTAGACGAACTATCTCTTCATGTACTTGTCTGCCAAAACCTCTGTTGTCTGACCTACTCTGAATGGTATGAAGTGAGCTGATTTGGTGAGGCGATCAATGATACCCATACAGCATTATTACCCTTAGGACTGCGAGGTAATGCCGTGACAAAATCCATGGTGATGTGCTCCCACTTCCATTCGGGTATTGGTAAGGGTTGTAGAAGTCCAGCTGATCTCTGATGCTCTATCTTTATCTGCTGACAGACTAAGCACTTGGCTACATACTGAGCTATCTCCCTTTTCATAGCATTCCACCAAAACTGCTTCTTTATGTCCTGATACATTTTGGTTCCCCCTGGGTGTATGGAATAGGCTGAACTGTGTGCTTCTGCTAGAATCTTCTGTCGAACTTCTCCTTGGGGAACACAAAGTCTGCTACCAAAATATAGTGCACCATCTGGATGAATACAGATATCAGTCCTCAATCCAGCCTCTACCTGAGCTCGGAATATCTGTAATCTGGGGTCTTCCTTTTGAGCTTCCTTGATCTCATCTATCAATGTGACTGAATCTGCAAGGTCATGTACTGTCCTGCCTTATCAACTCCTCGAACTACCATTAAGTCCAACTTGATGATGTTGAATCAACTCCTTCTGCTGAGTAAGTTGGACTAGCACTCTATTCTCTGGCTTCCTGCTCAGTGCATCTGGAACTGTATTGACCTTGCCCGGATGATATTGCAAGTCTATATCATAGTCCGCCATTAGCTCCAGCCACCGCCTCTGCCTCATGTTCAATTCCTTCTGTGTGAAAATATATTTGAGGCTCTTGTGATCCGTGTATATCAACACTTTGTCTCCAGAAGATAATGCCTCCAGATCTTTAAGGCAAATATAACAGCTGTTAGCTCCAAGTCATGAGTTGGGTAATTCCGCTCATGAGTCTTCAGTTGCCTGGATGCATAAGTTATAACATGATCATGTTGCATTAGTACACACCCCAGGCCTTTCCTGATGCATCACTGAATATGACCATCCCTCCTCTTCCTGAGGGAGTCCTCAAGATTGGAGCTGAAATGAGTCTCTGCTTCAATGCTCTCAAAGGCTGCAGTACATTCTTCTGTCCATATGTACTTGTTTCCCCTTTCTGGGTGAGCTTGGTCAACGGGGCAGCAATCTTAGAGAAATCTTGGACAAAGCGTCTGTAATATCCGGCTAGTCCAATAAAACTCTTAATCTCAGTCACCGTCTTGGGAATAGGCCAATCCTTCACTGCCTGGACTTTGCTGGGATCAACTGAAATTCCTTCTGCTGAAACCATGTGTCCAAGGAAGGCTATACTGTCCAACCAAAAAGTCACACTTGCTCCTACTTCTTAGCATGAAGCTGCTCCTGCTAGAGAGTCTGCAATACCATCCTCAAGTGTTCTGCATGCTCCCTGTTGTTCTTTGAATAGATCAGATGTCATCTATAAAAACAACTACAAACTGATCCAAATAGGGCGAGAACACTCTGTTCATCAAATCCATGAAAACTGAAGGGCATTGGTGACTCCGAAAGGCAATAACTAGAAATTCATAGTGGCCATAACGGGTCCTGAATGCCGTCTTCGGAATATCCTCTTTCTTCACCCTAAGCTGATGGTAACCCGATTGTAAATCTAACTTAGAGAATACACGGGCTCCATGAAGCTGATCAAAACAGATCATCAATCCTTGGTAAGGGATACTTGTTCTTGATGGTAACTTTGTTCAATTCTCTATAATCAATACAAAGCCTTTTACCACCATCCTTTTTGTTTGCCAATAATACTGGAGCTCCCCATGGTGAAGTGCTTGGCCGAATCAATCCCTTATCAGAGTATTCCTGCAGCTGCTTCTTTAGAATCTCTAACTCCGTGGGTGCCATCCTGTACGGAGCCTTGGATATAGGAGCTGCGCCAGGCACAGTATCAATAGAAAACTCAATCATCCTTTCAGGTGGCAGTCCTGAGATCTCAGCAAACACCTCTGGGAATTCATCCCACACCGGTATTCCCTTCTTCTGAATCTCCGAAGTAGTCATCCGAGTCTTTCTCTTGGTAGACTTCACTTCTCCACTAAATTGGAATTCAGGCTGAAGAGGGATTCTGAAATTAATCTTCTTCTCCCTACAGTCAATAACTGCATAATATTGACTGAGCCAGGTCATGCCTAAGATTACGTCGTACCCTTTGGTGTCTAGTACGAGCATATCTATGGCCAAGGTCTTGTTACAAAGTTCTACTGGACAATCAGCACAAACTCTAGTAGATATGACTACTCCATTCCCTGTACTAATCTCCCATTTGTGGTCTAAAGATCTAACAGGTATAGAATGCAATGCCACAAAATGATCTGAGATATAACAATGGGAAGCACCGGAATCGAAGAGGGCTAAAACAGGTTTTGAGTGCACCATGATTTTACCTGTTATCACTTCCTCAGAAGTCTCAGCCTCTTCTTCCGTCAAGTTGTAAGCTTGTCCCCTTCCACGCCCTGCAGCAGTCCTAGCTCCTCTCTGAACTGGGCGAATAGCTTGCTGTGAAGGAGGGGGAAGAGCTCTCCTAATCACCGGTCCTGATTCCTCTGTCCAAGCGGCCCTGGAAGTGATCTCTGTCCATTTGGTCCCGGTAGTGCTGGCAAAGCTTGGCCGGCTATTCCCATTCTTCTGTGTGGACAGGCTTCTATGGAATGGTCTCGGGAACCACATACCAAGCATAATCCATTTGCCCTACGGTAATTCTGCGAATGTGACCTGGTTTCTGACAATAGCTACAGAAGGATAATGGTTGGGCCGTCTGGTAAAGGAGCTGGTCGGAATGGTTGCCTCATTGTCTGAACCTTTGCTGCTCTGTGTGGGCCTCCTCTTCCCATTGGTGGAAATGGCCTCTTCATGGCCGGTTCCTCATCTGGTTTCACTTGCTTCTTCTCTAGCCCACGCTCCACTTCTCGAGCTATGGTGAGAACTTCTGAATAAGTCTTCAGCTGCTGGGGCATTAAGAAGACCTGGATGTCCATCTGTAAGCCCTGCTGAAATCTACTTGCCCCTTCTCCTCATCAGTTACCATGTATGGAGCAAAGCGGCTAAGTCTGAGAAATTCCGCGGCATACTCGTCCACGGACCTATTCCCTTGCTGAAGTCGGATAAACTTCTCTTCCATGTCCTTCTGAGCAGTGGCAGGGAAGAATCTGCTATAGAAACTCTTGGAGAATGTGTCCCAGGTGACAGGCTTCTCCAATCTTGCCTCCTCAGCTAGCCACCATGTTCTGGCTATATCCTTCAATTGAATCTTAGCAACCTCCACCTGATTCTCCTTTGGAACTCGAGCTGCATTCAACAAGTCAGAGGTATCTGTCAGCCATTGCTCAGCATCCAGGGGTTTCTCTTCACCCTGTGAATATGGCTGGTTGCAGCCGTCTGAAGTCTGAAATATTTCCCGGCCTCTGTTCCTTTGGAGCTGTCAACTCTCGCCGGAGGAGTTCCGTCTGTTGCTGCTGGTTCTCCATCATTGTCTGAATGACCCTCAGAATATCGGTATTCTCTCCCGCAGGTCCATTCGATGCTTGTCCAGAATTATTACGACCCGTCCTTCTCTCCATACCGAATTGGGATAAGATAACTGGAATGGGAAAAATGGAAGGATTTTAGGATATAAGGGAAGGAATCAAGAAGGAATCAAGAAGGACTAGATAACTTTGTACATTGTAGTTGGCAATAGCAAATTTCATTAATTTGCTGCTTGATTGTACTATAGGTGTGAGAGCCTAGGCTCTGATACCAACCTGTAATGCCCCGATCCCACGGATACGGGGACGTCACTGCGACGTATATACGCAGGTCAGAAAGTGCCCCCACGTATATACGCTAAGCATTAAGTACAACAAGGATCAGAGTACACGACAAAGCGTAGTATACATACATATGCCAACTTAAAAAGTACAAATACAAAGTTATACAGGATATGATAAACTATCACACATTACATGTGTCTCTTATCACAACCAAGTCCAAAAGTAAGATTTACAATATGTATACAAAAAGCTCACGAGGTGGATGAAGATCCCGTGAGTCAAAATGAGAAGACTGGCACGAAGAACAGGAACTAGTCTGTCTGCTCACTAAGATAAGCTTGATCCTCTGTGGATGGCTCCACTTCGATCCAAGCTTCGGAACCTGAATATACAAATCCAAGGGAGTCAGGACCTCCCAACATGAACAGGCTACAGCCAAATGGCTAAGAGACAAGAATATGAGAGTTAGAACAGTATAATGAATACAAATCAACAAGTAATGGAAGCATAAAGAGTAAAAGTCCGAATACAATAGATCCACAGTTAAAGTCTATTATTATTATTACTTGTCTTACTGTGATATCTAGCTATGTGACCCAGCGTCCCAGGGCACATAGATCCATATCCTAGTAAAGCAAGGTTGTTATTGGAAACCAGCGGGATTATCAACGAACTATGTTTACAGTGGATCCCGTACATGCCCGGGATAACGGTCCAGGATTGTTCCGTTGCTTGGTGACGGAAGCCAGCCGCTAGGCTAACAGGAGGGACTTATGTATGCCCTTATCATGATGGTACCAGTAAGGAGGGAGCAAGCACTCCCCTCGGTCCCCTGGAGCCCTCAGGTCAGACCGGAAATATGATTGTACAATATACCTAATACCACTGTAAACACGAACACATATCGATATCCGCATGTTTCCTCCGACCCACATGTAAGTTGGTCCATTTTATACAAAAGTCAAGTGTATCATGCTTGGTGTTAGTGATGGCATGATGAAATGGAGATATTCCTTATTTAACAAGTTATGAAGTAAGACTATATAACAACAATTCATGAAGTAGCAAGAAGTAGCATCCATCGAGTAATAGGTCATGAGGTACCAGTCATGAAGCATAAACAAGAATAATATATCACACATGTATCAAGGGTAAGATCCAAATTCAGAAAGGAAATCAACTATAATAAACAGCCTAAATTAGTCGACTAGGTGGAATGGTTAGTCGACTAATAGTGGTCTCTAGTCGACTAACAGTCTGGACTAGTCGACTAAAACTGGGTTCCAGAGAGTTGGAATTCTGTTTCAGGAAAAGTTAGTCGACTAGATGGAAGGGTTAGTCGACTAACAATGATTATAAGTCGACCAACAGATACTTAAGTCGACTAAGTCTGTGATACAGAGAGTTGAGTTTCTGATTCAGGAAAAGTTAGTCGACTAGGGTGGAAAGTGTAGTCGACTAACAAAGATTTCTAGTCGACTAATAGATAGTCTAAGTCGACTAAAACTGTGTTCCAGAAAAGGTTACGTTTCAAAACAGATGGGTTAGTCGACTAATACCTAGGTCAAGTCGACTAATCATCTGGAAACAGAATACAGAACAGATTTTCTGATGGTTGTGTTTGATGGTCCAAAAACATGATTTTGAAGGCATAAGCATACATGAATTGTAACCACCAGTATACTAGAAATTGAACAAGTCTTGGTGAGTAAAAATACTCACTAGGAATGGTTTATCGAAGCTTTACGAGTTCCGAAAAGGTCGTTGTCGACGATATCACCAACTTGATCCTTGGCGATGTAAACGACGATGAGGGATACGATTCCAAGCTAAAAGTAGTGGTTGCTTGAGATGGAGATGAAGACCTTGGTGTTTTTGAGTTGGGGTTGAGGTTGAGATGGAAGAGGAAGTGGTGAGGGCTAATTCTTTGTTGAAGTGAAGAAAAGAGATAGAAATGTAAAGGAAGAGTTTATATAAGATTTTGATTTTGAGAAGGAGATGCAATTTATGTAGAAGAGAGGGGGCTTTTTGCAAATAGGAGAGGATGAGGTGTCCCTCTTTTGGCCACTTGGCCGGCCATGGAAGAGAGAGAGAAAGAAGGGCATTAATGGTAGAAGTGTGTGGAGTTTTGTGGAGTTTGTTGGAAAATTGGAAAAGATTGGAATTTTTGGAAATTGGAAATCTTGTGGCTTGTGAAGGAAGGAAAGGAAAACAAGAGAAAGGAAAAAGGAAAAGAATTTATAAATGAAGGTATTTTCTTGGACTTAGAAAATAAAAATATAAAAAGACAAGTTCCCGGGTTTAAGTCGAAGATGCGGAAAACATTTCGGAAAATACCGAAATCGTCCCGAAATCAAGTATCTCGGAACGACTCGCAAAGTTTACCAAAAATCAAGAATAATATATTAAGTATCATAGTGAAATCCGTTTTAAGAAATACTTTATAATTTTAAAACTAAAAATCCCGGAATCAGTTAACTACCGACTCCGATGGAATTTTCATAAATTCATAAAATCCTCAGAAAAAGTATTTAGATAAGAAATACGATTCTAAGAAATAATGCCTAAAGGACTTTCTAGAATTTCCTAATTGTTTGTAAGATAAAAATCCGGGAATCGATCAGCGACACTAGTCGACACCGGTTTTGAAGATTTTCAATTAATTCAGGAAAATTCCAGAAAATCATATAAAATCTAAAATATTGGAAAATAATATTTGAAATTAAATTCGGTCAACTACAGGAAGGAAATCGAAAAATACGATCGGAAAACTGAATACGCAACTAAGTACGTATTCTGGAAACGGGGTATTACAGCCTCTATGAAGCTTTACTTTAAACCATGCATATATGAGTCCATGAGTTTTGTCATCATAAAAAGGGGGAGATTGTTAGCCCAGAGGCCCTTCACTCTAGTTTTAATGATGATTAACTCATGTAGTTATAATTTACTAATAATCTTGTGTTTAAATAGTTTCAGTAATTAACCAAGATATTAGTAGGTAATTAGCTTCAACAAAGGAGTTTTGGAGCTTTCGTATGTAGATTTAGAGCTCGCGCGTTAAGATTGCATCTAGCACTCGGTTGGAGTCAAGCTCGTTGGATCGCGTTTGGATCGAGTCGGCTTGGAGAAAAGAAGACTTCAGTTTGTTTTGTTTAGTTTATTTAGATCTTGTGTAAAGATTAGATAGTGTTGATACGCTCAAGTTCGCATACACACAAGTTTAAATTTATTAGTTTTAGTTTTCAGTTTAATCGATTTTGGATTTCATGTCAAAAACATAGATAGATATCTTTATATGTATATTGAATTCTATCCATATATAATGTGCTTCAAATTTATTTAAATATCATGTTTTTTATTTACATGAGTTTTGAAGAAAACGGTTTTTCATTTCAAAAATTCAAGTTTTGGAAAATACAGATTTTGTGTTAAAGGCAAATTTCAATATGACAAAAATGGTTCAAATAGTTTGTAATATGTGTTGAATTTCAGTCACACATATTTGTATTTTAAATATCTTATAAGAACTTATTTTTGTGAAATTTATGTGATTTTTTGAGATTTAATTGAAGTTAAAAGACAAGTTTTTAATCCCTATATAAACCCAGCTAGAGACACTGGCTGTAACGCCCCGATCCCGCTGGTACGGGGACGTTATGGCGACGTACATACGCGAGGTGAACACAACCTCACGCGTACGTTAAGTCTCAGTACAGGACATAGCCTCCATATACATAAGGGTTCCAGCAAGGAATAAGTACAAGAATACCTGCAGAAAGAGGTTAGTGATCATAATAGGTATCAAAACAGGGATAAAGAAGATAACAAAAATAAATCATAAAGATACCTATGAAGGATCTCGATGGCGAGTCTCCTCTGTGACTCCAATGGACTATTTGACAATACGATAACTCGGACCTCCAACCTGGCATGCAAACCCAGGGTCGTCAGAAAGCGACCTAGTGAGTGGTAAAATGAAGGAGGCAATAATATGTACTATAATAATAGAAGCACAATAATAATAGATAAGACATGTTGTTGTAATAGTGATACCATATCCTAAGCATATAATAAGCAGCAGAAGTATCTAAACATAAAAGATATAAGCATGTTATCTTTTAATACCATCACTACCTAGCCGGTTATCATCTGGTCATGTCTTTAGGCGTGTCCGGTTTATATCATAAATACTGTCGTCTAGTGGTGACGTGATAGCAGTGACCATACAGGTGGGCATATGAAAACAGAATAGATGCAATGCAGAACATGCGTAGTATGCCACCACAGAAAGAGTACATGTACCAGGCAAAGTAACAGATATCCATGTAACATGATAGCGGATAAATTATTAGGACCAGTAACAAGATAGCATACATGTGTCAGGCAAGTCATGTCATTTAGACAATAGTAGCAATCAGTACCACGTGGTATTTTAATCAATCTCTTCCAGTGTCCCATACCACTGGCAGTTCATACTGGAGCCCGCACTCCAGTCGAACCCATCCGGACATGGCCTACGGGTACCATTATCCAAACGAGAGAGTGACCAAATAACAAGTGTTCCCGACGTCACTATTGTGTATACTGTTATATTATGTTATTTGGAAACCTATGGTCGAAGAGCTCTTATCGGGTGGGTGTATCCCGTGCATACCCGGGACAACGGCCTTACCAGATCCCTGGCTGCTGAGACCAGGGCCAGCCCGCTAGGGCTGTAACATGTAACGGGAATCTCAATGAGCTAAAACAATAACGGGAGCTCATGAGTAACAGATGGTAGCCAGCACTACCCCGTCTCCTACAGTGGGACAAACAATATGGATCCAGTACATCCACCCGATATGACCTAATCAACCGTCAAGTCTCCCCCATCCCCAAGTTATGTTTATGATCTGATATGTCAAGTATACAAGGTAACAAGAACAAATACAGTACATGATACGGTAACATGTTAACTGGACCTGAGCTCTGGTGATAGCATAGAATAATATAACGGGAAACGGAACAATATAACGAGAACAATATAACGGGAAACGGGAACAATAGATGTGGGATTCCACATATTGCATATCAACAGTTCTCATGTCCAGTAACGGGAAATCCATATCAGTAACAGGAAACAATCATATAACATGAATATGGTAACATGGAACATGGATTGCACGTGTAACAGGGATATGAAAACATGACATGCATGTGTAACAGTGATATGTAAACATGACATCCACGTGTAACAATGATATGTAAACATGACATAATTGTACCAATAATATAAAATGCGGTTGTCCGTGCATTGGTCTATCCGTGTACCAGTGGGACATCCATGTGTAGCAATAATCCGTGTACTATATCTGGGTAGTACTCGTACATGTTATAACAGTGGTCAGTGTAATCATCTACTACCATGTCCATTGAACTACAGTATTCGTGTAATGTGGATACCAGTGCTTGAAGGTGTCTAGCATGCATGTCGAGTAACAGCGTAGTGTCACCGAGTATCGGTGAATCAGAATGACAATATAACGAGGAACGTGGGATCACAATATCTAGTGGTACATGTACATGTAGTACCAGTGTTTCGTGTGAGGCAGGTACCGGTAATCATACCGAATGGAGTATCAGACATCCCTATTTGTCCCAACGGTCAAATGTTATTCTAATCGAGCATGTTTACACTGTTATTCTATCAGTGACAATTTATGAATCGGTATTTACAGTTTACAGTGATTAACCAGTAATCATGTTTTATTTACATAAAGCAACCAAGTGCAATAAATATACTAAAAAGATAATTTATAAAATAAAAACACTCACAAACTAGCCATAGGAAGGTAGCTCTCTTTCCCACGCTCGCAACGGATCCAGAATCATCCCAATCGGAGTCCGGATTCTCCCGATATCGCCCGAATACTAAATCATAACAAATAGGGTTCAATATGTAATAAAAATATTTAAATGCAAATAAGAAATATTAGCATTGGGTTTTCTGTAAAATTACCTTTATTGGTTTCGGATGCGGGTTTGGTGAGATAACGGGTCGGGTTTGGATCCGATAACCCGAACCCATAACTTAAAGTAATGGGTAAAAGGGTTAATGGGTTTAGGGGTGCTATACCCTACCCACTAAGGGGGTTATTGGGTTTAGGTTTTACCCAAACCCAATAAGGGAAATAATGGCACAGCAGCAGCCTTTGCTGCTGCTGCTGTCCGCGCCCAGGCCGCCAGCACCCGCTGGCCGGCGGCGGCGAAGGCCCGCCGGCGGCGCGGCCGTCAGGCCGGGGGGCGAGAGGGAGAGGTAGAGATAGAGAGAGAGGAGAGGGGAGAGAGATAAAAGGAGAGAGAGAGAGTAAGGGGAACAGGGCAGCTTTGCTGCTCTGTGCCTGGCCGCGCGGCTGCGCGGCCATGGCAGCCGGCTGCGGCCGGCGGCGGCCGGCCGGTCGCGGCCGCAGGGACGGCCGGCGGCGCCGCTAGGCCCGTCGGCGGCGCGCTGCGCCCGCGTACAGAGAGGGGGAAAGAGAGAGAAAAGAAGAGAGAAGAGAAGGGGGGAAAAAAGAGAGAAGAGAGAGAGAAAGAGGAGAGAGGTTAGAGAGAGAGTGTAATTGGAGAGAGAGTTTAAGAGAGAGAGGGAGAGAGAGAGAGGAGAGAGGGTTTTAAAGAGAGGGAAGGTGGTTGGACACAGTAAGGCGGTGGGAGGAGTCTTCGTTGGGAAGAAAGGAGAAGAAAAGAAAATTAAAGGAATATTAAAATAAGAATATTTTATTATTATATTGACCCAAAATTCAACCAGCTCTGAACAGTACCCAAAAATTACAAAAAATAGAGAATATTAGTCTGAGACGTAATATGAAGACGGTTTGAAGAAATTCTATCCGGTTTGCAAATTAAAAATTCCGGAATGTCTCGCCGATACTGGGCGACACCTGTTTGGCCGGATTTTCGATAAATTCATAAAATTCTCCAAAAATACCCCAACGTAGATAATATAAATCTAAGACATATGATGAAAGCGGATTATCAAAATACAACTCTGTTTATGAAAGAAAAATCGGAAAGCCACTTATCGGTATCGGTCGACACCGACTACGACGATTTTCCAAAATAATCCAGAAAATTTCCAGAAAATTCTGAAAAATCTATAATATTAGAAAATGATTTTTAAAACTGAAATCAACTCAAGTGGACTACCACGGAGGTCAAATCAATTTTTGTACGTCGTATCGCGTACTGAGACGGTGATACGTATACCGGGAAGCAGGGGGTTACACTGGCGGTCGACCGGACCAGTGGTCGGTTGACCAGCACGGTCGACCGATGTGCACGAGGATGTGCACGAGGCAGTCAGCTCGGCCGGTCGACCACGCGGTCGACCGACTGAATGCACCCCTCTCTCGGTGGGGGCGAGTCGACCGGGCGGTCGACCGTTGGCTTTGGCCCGGTCGACCGGGCAGTCGATCAGAGGCACAACAGTAATAAAAATGACTGTTAGCCGGTCAACTAGACAGTCGATCGAAAGGGCATTTCTGCCCTTTCCAGACTGCCAACAGGTAGATTTTTGGAGGGTTATAAATAGCCCCCTCTTTAGTTGATTTCAATAAGAATTTCAAGAGCAAAAATTTCTATCTTTCTAAGTGTTTTAGCAACAAGTTTTCAAAGAATTTTTGAGTTAAAAAGATCTATTTTTATTTGTTTTAAAGGGATGAAAAATTAAAAGTAAAAAGAGAAGTCTTTGGGAATTATTTTTGATCTTCATTTCCATTTTATCCTAGAAGTTTTCCCAAGTATTTTCTTTGTGATTTTGATTTCCAAACTCTTTATTTTCTCACACTTGAGCTATCTATCTATCCTATATATTAGGATCATTATTTTGTGAGAAAAATTGGTTTGTGGTTTAGTGAGACCACCAAGAATTGTAAACCTTCTTTTATTTGAGTTTGTTGTTATCCCTCTTGTGTAGAGGTGATTATGGTGATTATGAAGGTTGTGTTGGTATCCCTCTGAATGTAGAGGTGATTGAGGTTGGAGTGTTGGCATTGTGCCTATCCCTCTAGTGAGAGGTGATTGTTGTTTGGCTTAGTGCCCTATCCCTCTATTGAGAGGTTGATCTTATGTGGCTTAGTGCCTTGCCTCTTGTGAAGAGGTTATTGTTGTTTGAGAGAGGAGTTGTGTACTCCAAAGTTGTATTATCCAATTTCTCAATAGAGGTTCCCTGTGTGGGAACTCCTGTATGGACGATTTAGTAGAAATCCTTCTGTGTGAAGGCGGGGACGTAGAGCAGTGATTCGAACCTCAAAACATATCTTTGTGTTTGTTGTTGATCCACTATCTCTAACTCTCTCTCTTATATTGTGCATTGCATCATATTGATCATATCATATACATGCTTTTTATTGTTTGTGTGTCATACTTGTATTAAACCAAGAGAGCTTTACATAGCACCTCAACTCTTATTTAGAGGAATTTAGAGGAGATAGTCCAGAGCCCGTCACTGAAAATTCGGCTAAACTCTTTTGTTACACTAAGTGTGTTACAATTTATTTTAATCCTACATCATTTATCATTAGATTAGGCGTACATTTATTCACCCCACTCTAGGTGTACTTACATAGAGATCATCCAATTGCACCAACTCTACCTGCAAATCCGGCTATCTCACGCTCGTGACACTATAAACTCAGCTCCAATTGTCAGACCTTCTCTCTGAGCTCAAGTTTTTCTTCAATGTTCTGCACCTCCTATGACCAGAGCGAATCGATCACCAACTACCTCTTAGGGATAATCGCGCAAGCCCAAGGCATCCTCCATTGCCTTCTGCAACGCCTCCAACTTCTCCACAAGAGCCTCAGACAGTTCAAGTTTCTCCTTCTTCATCTCCTTTAGAGCCTCGACAGTTTGAGCTTCTCCGTCTTCAACTCCTTAAGTTGTCAGGCTTATTCTGACCACTTATCCATCCATTTGGACAGCTGGTCCCAGAGGTCGCTCACCTTCGACTGATGACAATTTAGCTCGCGATCTAACTGATAAATAAGGCAATCGTGCAGCTTGAATTTCATGCAAAAAGGCAAACCAAGCATCGATCAGAAGCGACTCCTTACCACTCTCTCGCGTCAGGTGCATATATAATCAAGTAGAGATTCGGGCTCCTCCCCTGAAAGTCACCTAGAGTGGGGTGAATAGGTGATATGCTAATCAAAATGCGAACATACAATAATTTAAATTGACAACTAAACCTGTCAACTCAAAACAAGAAGTGAATCCGAATTTTCATGAAAGAGTTCTGGAACTTCTCCTCTTAATTCCTCTTGAATAAGAGTTGAGGTGCACAATTGCCTTCTTGCTTAGATGAGGAAAATTGGTAAACTAAGAATAATAGATACAGTGCAAGTAGTATGAAACAAGTGAACGATGAAATGAAGCAATATAGAGCAAGTATAAAGTTTGCACGAGTAAGAGAGATGGCAATCACAAACATAAAAAAATTGTTTCGAGGTTCGAGCAACTTGCTCTACGTCTTCACCTTCTCCGTGTGAAGAATTTTCACCATCCATCAAGGATTTTCACAAAGGATACAATACAACGGTTTACACAAGACCCGTAGTTCCAATTTCAAACTTTACTACTCTATACAAGAGGTGAGCACAATGCCAATGAAGTTTACAAACACATAGTGGGCTCAAAGAATGCAAAACTTCCATCAATACAACTTCCTATAGAGTAGAGTAAAGAATTGAAACTCTGAAAGTTTGTGTGAGAAAAATCAGTTAGAATTGAAACTTTGAAAGCTGAAAACCTGTAGAAATGATTGGAAATGAGAGTTCTATTGAAACTGGAAACTTTGAAATTTTTCTAGAATTTTCAACACAATTTTCAGGGAATTTTCTTTAATTTTCTTGATATATATATATATATATATATATATATATATATATATATATATATATATATATATATATATATATAGGGCTTACTGTACCTCAGCCTGCGGGCTGAGAGAGTTTCTCAGCCTGCGGGACGTGGCTGAATATATGCCACACATCGGTCGCAGAGTGTGGGCGCCAAAAAAATCAAAAAAACCCCGCCTAAACAATCGTGAAACAAATTGACAAAAATACCCCTTTTATATGACGACAGCGACTTCTAGCATTGAAAAGTAAAAAAATATTCCATGGTCGCATACTTAATACAGAATAAAGAATACCGGAGGAAACATGCTATCGTATAGTAATGCGACCTCCTTCAGTACTGCGACCAAAGTCGCAAACTTCTTTCTCATTACGATGGTGATGACGAGGATTAGAAGTTTAAAAAAATATTCTCATTACGATGGTGATGACGAGGATTAGAAGTTTAAAAAAATTGTATTTTGTTTTTTTTTTAAATATATATAAATCTGTTTTCTAAAGTTAATTGTGTGAATTACATTTTTTACTACTATGTCTTGGTTGAAAATGCTGTACAATTGTTACAAACCTTCATTTTAAATATTTTACGCTAAACGA
Organism: Agave tequilana; assembly: GCA_038442645.1. Taxonomy (NCBI): domain Eukaryota; kingdom Viridiplantae; phylum Streptophyta; class Magnoliopsida; order Asparagales; family Asparagaceae; genus Agave; species Agave tequilana. Next base: position 65,974 of record JAVJIF010010742.1, read on the forward strand.
ATATACTGCGACCTTGGTCGCAGTTAATAATTATATTACTTCACCCTTATAAATTTTTAAAATGAAAGGTTGCGACATTGGTTGCAGTTGCTGGACGCAGACTTAATAAATACACTGCGACCTTGGTCGCAGTTGCTGGACTTTAGTCTTAATCAACAACAACACTGCTACCTTGGTCGCAGTTTCTGACCGTAGTCTTAATAAAATAAACGACCGTAGTCTTAATAAAATAAACTGCGACCTTGATCGCAGTTGTTGGTGTTTAGTCTTAATAAAATACACAGCGACCTTGGTCGCAGTTGCTGGTCTTTACTCTTAATCAACAACATCACACCTTGGTCGCAGTTGGTGGTCTTTATAAATAATCAACAACAACACTGCGACATTGGTCGCAGTTGATGGCCGCAGTCTTAAAAAAATAATCTGCAATCTTGGTCGCTATTGCTGGTCTTTAGTCTTAATCAACAACAACACTGCGACGAGGTGACACGTCACCGCAGCAGTTGCTTAGTCGCAGACTTTGGTCACAGCGTCGACACTGGTCGCAGTAGTTACTGTTTGCAATGTATCTTATGCGACCTTGGTCGCAGTGTCATCTATGGTCATAGTTGTTTTGTTTGCAATGCATGGCTGCGAAAAAGTTCGTAGTTTATTAAAAAAAACAAATATGCTTTTTATTTATGTCCAGGCATTTATCTCCAGGCATGTGCAAATGATACAAAACGATCTCTTATACAATAAGATTGAGTGTTACAAATATAGCAGTACAAAAGAAGACTAAACATCAAAAAAATCCCTTGTTGACTAAGAGCAATCTTCTTCTTGAGGTCTGGTGGCAACAGAATCAATAAGATTGAGTGTTACAAAGAAGACTAAACATCAAAGTAGCCAAGAAGACTAAACATCAAAAAATCCCTTGTTGACTAAGAGCAATCTTCTTCTTGAGGTCTGGTGGCAGCAGAAACTAAACATCAAAGTAGCCAAGAAGACAAAACATCAAAAGAGCCAAGAAGAGCCCTTGTTGACTACTAAGAGCAATCTTCTCCTGGAGGTCTGGTGGCAGCAGAATCTTTCGTTTATGAACATCTCTTCACCAGAAGGTTATCCAGTGAGCATGGAGTTTCCTCGATGTGACTTCTGGGGTAAGAGAGGGAGAGTGAGACCTCACAAGGTATGCTACCCACCACTATATCCACCACATCCCCCGCCGTCATACCCACTCTGACCATCCGTTACCAGCAAGCTTGACTGGTGCATCAAGTCAGAGCAGATCTCGGTGAGGATTAAGTCCTCGTCAGGGATCATGACTTCTTCCCTTGTGAACGACGAGGACCATGACTTCTTCCCTTGTGGACGATGAGGTCTATGACTTCTTCCCTTGTGGACGAACATCGATCAAGTTCGTCAATAGGGTCATCTTCATCCATGGAGGCAGGCCCCTGTTAGAGACTCTGAAGAAGACGAAAATTCTCAGAGCAATTGCTCTCGAAAGAAAACAGTCTAATTATGGACTGTTAAAGGGAGAGGGTGAGCCCTATTTATAGGCAGCCCATAATAACCATAATTAATGGTTCATTAATCAGAATCGTCGGTATTAATGGTCTCCAACCGCCAGCGCCGGTTTGGCATTAAAAGACATTAACGCCTAAACCCAATGAAGAACCGACGCGTAGACAACCGCTTCGGGAAACAACGAATGGTGCGGGGTTCGTCAATATAGACTTGACGTTAAAAGATCTCATAAAATCTTTATCACAGGTCGCGTCTCACGGACTGACTCCAAGTCGCATCAGACAACAGACAACTTTTCATTTTTCACTTAGATTCAAAAAATGACTTAATCCAAAAACAACACTTAATAAAATAACACTTACTTAACGTACTGCGACCAAAGTCGCAGTCCACGTAATGCAACCCTAGATTGCAGTTGCTGGCCATCTTTATCAATAACAACACTGCGACCTTGGTCGCATTTAACCATGTACACTGCGACAAAAGACTTTGGCTAAGGTCGCAGTTTAAATGTACAATGCGACCAAAGACTCTGACTACATTTATTCAAAAAAATTAATTACTTAACGTACTGCGACCAAAGTCGCAGTCCATTTAATGCAACCCTAGATTGCAGTTGCTGGCCATCTTTATCAATAACAACACTGCGACCTTGGTCGCATTTCACCATGTACACTGCGACCAAAGACTTTGACTAAGGTCGCAGTTTAAATGTACAATGCGACCAAAGACTCTGACTACATTATATATAAAAAAAATAAACTATAAAGTAGAATTTTATCGCAGGCTGAAAAGATTGATCTGAAAAGATTTTATATTTTCAAAAAAAAATTTATCCCACGCTGAAAAGGAGAAACTAGATCTTACAAAAAAGAGGTAAAGAAATAAGGCGAAAAGTAATTTATATCCTATAAAGAGCGGCAAAATAAAAGGGGGAAAAAATAATAATAAACAATAAGGAAAAGTTATCATAAGGGGTATTTGGTAATTTAACTTCTCCCTAAAAGCGGGCCGCAAGTCAGTGAGGTGACAAATCGAGCCACGTCACCGCAGGCTGAGAGAGTACTCTCAGCCCGCGAGCTGATATACATTTTTCTCATATATATATATATATATATATATATATATATATATATATATATATATATATATATATATATATATATATATATATATATATATAATCCTCTACAAATGACCCTTATTTATAAATAGTATGTAAATGTCATTAAAGAAACAATCTGGTTTTTAAACACCTGATAAAACTCTAATAAAGTGAAAATATCCATTTGGGAATAAGACAAAATAGTTTAAATCAGAAGAAATCCATTGGAAATTCAAATTTCCAACTCTAGCTCTCTAGCGGTCGACCGAGCGGTCGACCGGCTAGGCAAACAAGAAAGTATCCGTTAACCGTGGTTGATCGGGCAGAAGAGCTACTGAGCTCTGTAAAGAGGTCAGTGCTAGCAGTCGACAGGGCGGCCGATCACACAGCAAAGCAAAACTTTGTGCCATAGCATCGGTCGACCAGGCGGTCGACTAGACCCATATGCACAGATACGAATATATCTGTGTGCACAATCGACCGCTCGGTCGGCTAGGGCACAACTGCATGCTAGGGCGATCGACCGGGCGATCGACCAACCTGGCCAAAAAATCTCAATAATTTCAGTTTCGGAGTCATAATCAATCTGGCGTCTCTTCTGCAAAGTAAGTGTCAAAACCATGGAAATATAATATGGAAGGATTCGGAGCTAAATCAATACTTACCATCCTGGGATCTGAGGTTGAGGAGAAGACTCATCCTGTGGTTTCCTACTCTTCGCTCGCTCAGCTCGAGTCAGACGCTTCTTAAGTCGCACCTCAAGCTCCAAAGTCGCGCCCTTCAACCGAGACTGCCTCTCTTGATGAGACATCGCTCATAAGAGTGCTCTCCTTCCCGGTGATTGGAGCATGCACCTCATCATATCTACCTGACGCCGAGGGTCTTAAAATGATTGGGGGCTCAAACGGCTTCCTCAGGTCCAAAGTCAGCTCCAGTTACAACAGTCATATCTGAGTCAGTACAGCTTAAGAACCCTCTCCTGCATCTCATTGGGGATCGGCGCACCCCCTTCGGGATTGGACCCCTATTCCATGCGGTCAGGACGTGCCCACAGTCCTTGGCTAGGGCAGTTTCGTAGGGTCCAGAGACACGAATGACGGTGTCATAATTAGTCGCTAAAACTGCATATTTCATACCACATCTTCACATTTATTTAATATTAAATTCTGCTAATACTACCTCTCTTATATGTTTCTAGGTTCATGGTGTGTAATGAAGAAAAACACCATAAATCATCATATAATGGGTGATTAAAGACCTATAATATAGTCATTGACTTTGGAGAGCAGTTTTGTCAAAACCAGGGGCCCAAAACCAAAAATCGGGACCTGCAGCTGACAGGGGACAGATGCGATAACGCACGGCAGCAGGCACCGCGCGCGGCTCTAGAAAAGCCGTGGAAACGCGACTATGGCGGTGTTTTCGCGGCCGTACGGGCGCAGGCGTGCCCGTGCTTTGGGCCAGGAGTTGTCCCCCTGGCGCCCTTTCCCCTGGTGCCTATAAATACCCCACTGGGGTTCTGAAGAAGGGAAATATAGAGAGTTAGGGTAGTTTCTTCTCCACGTTGTAGTTTAGGTTAGTTTAGATTAGTTGTTCTTCTTCTTCTTTTGTATTTTTTATTTTTATAGATCATGTAATAGGAAAGAGAGTGATCATAGGATAGAAGAGAAAGTTCTTGTAATGGAGGGTGACACTCTATGAAGGTTCTTCCTTTATCTCTATTTGCTTCTTCTCTAATTCTTTACATGTTTAGCTAATTTTTCTCTTAGGCAACTAACTACTAACCACTAACTTGTTAACTTCTTACTTGATAATCCACATGAATCTAATAACCTCTACTTGGCCTTGCTCTTGCAAGAGCCATTGATGGTTCATGATGATGGATCTAACACTCTAACATGCTAACTCTCTAACAAGCTAACATTACTTTATTCCATACTTACTCTTATTTAGTTTTGATGATTTAAGTGTAGTTTGAACTTATTTTGTTGAGTTTGAATGTGAAAGTTATCGCATGGGTCATGCTTTGAAATACTTTTGAGCCAAGGACTAGTGATGGTCAAGGATACATATGAGACAACTATCGCTAAGAGGTTAGAATGGTTAGTGGAGCCATTAGTAGTTAGTAACCATAAATTTTCTTTCTTTTTTATTTTATTTTAGAAATATATCCAAAAATCACAAAAACTAATTCTTTTATGTTTCCCACTTCTTTATGTTTTACCGTACTTCTCTTTTTATTATTTATTTTCTTTTCTTTTCATTCTTTCAAACATTGAAGAACTTTTAACATACACATGAACATACGGTAAAGTGTCTATCGCCTCCCGTCCTTGTGGATCTGACTCATTTTAGCCTCTTTGCTATAACGAAAGTATCGAGGAAGCCAAAAGCACACACACTTTAACTCTTGATTTCAAAACAATATATTTTATGCATGATTTTTCCCCAACCAAATTTTGGTGTCATTTCTAGGGATGGGAACGGTTTGATTTCATGTTTTTGTTAACTTTTCTTCTTTGTTTTTTGATGTGCAGGTTAAAGTTTTAGCATTAAAGGAGTCCACACTTACTCTTGTGTAGTTGGGTAAATTCTTATATATTCTTATACCCTGCTGCTAATTTTTGTTTATATTACTTATACACTGTAAATAATTTTAAGAACTAAAATATAGAAATTGAATGTTTTAAAATGGTTTAGACATTTGCATCTAGGCACGTGTCAATTTTCATTCCAATATATTATATTTTATTCTTGTGTTGTGATATTGATAGGAGGTGTACATATGATATTGCATATAGTATAGGACAAACATGTGGGTGATTTACTCTCTTTGTGTGTTCATTCTTATCTATATTGTACACTTGCATGAATTGAACTTAAGGGTAAAACCCCAATACAATATAAGGTGGGGGAAGTCTTTACCCTCCCTTAGCCCAAAAATCACCTCCTCACTCACACGACCCAAGCCTAAATAAAATTGCTAGACGTTGGCCTCTAGGAACATCTCGGACTCATTTAAGAGATTAACATAAGGAAAAAGTTATTAGAAGTTGACTCTTGTCTAATCGGTGTTTAAGGTTGGGGATTGAGAGGTGAAACCTCGAAGAACAGTGATTTGGATTAATTAGGCCCGTTGCTCTGACACGGATACCTCCCACTGATTTTGTCCCTACCTAGCCGACTAACTCGTGGTCAGATTCCGATAATGTATCCCCGTGGACAGTCTAACCAGTTAGGAGTCGTATAGGCCTAAGTCACTCTAATATAGGCTTGTTTTCTTTTTCTTGTTCTTTATTTGTTTGTTTGTTTGTTTTTCTTTTTTGTAAATTGTGAAATGAATTTTAACAACAATTTTTTCAATCATAATATGAATCCATATTTCACCCCGACCTTATTTAACTCGAATAACTCTAACCTGGATATGTACAATATGAACCAACCATATATGCCGAGTTGGGATTATCCGACTTAATATGACCCATATACCCAATCATATGACTATAATTTTCAAAATAACTTCCACTCTTCATAGAGTTCATGGGGATTCACCTCCCCCGAGTCAATTTTTCAACCACATTGTCCACAACTTTCATAATATTCATTCCCCAATTCTGCTTCATATCCTCCTTTTTCTGAACCACCTATGAAGAAAAATTATCATTGTAAAAGACTTTGGAAGAAGCAATAGAGGCCCAAAAATAATTTGAATACAATATGGTCTTAGCATGTCCACAAAATTTTGAAAATTCATATAGGTCTTTTTCAACCAGTCAAAGAAAAATCATTGTGGGAAAAACTATGGAATTCGTGCAAGGGACCAAGCGAATAATACAAAATATGAATAAGTTCGCACGTCCATCACATGTTCATATGACTCACGAATCATGTCATTTTAGAAATCCAGCTTTAATTTCATCATATCAACCTAAACTTAACCAACATCAAATTCTTGATAGTTTGATAAGTTATCCAATTCCTAAAATTAAACTTGAAGATGAATGTGAACCTGAGCTTCAATTTAGCGATTCGAATCCAGTCCTTGAATCAATATCGACTCCTGTAGTATTACTTAAATTAAGTAATTTTCTTGGGCCAGTTTTGATTCTCATAGTTCCTGAACTTAAATCGATCATTTCACCCATTCACATTCCTTCCGTGGACAAAAATCAAGATTCAATTTCATCACATCCATTTGAACTTGCCCAAAATTTTGAAAACCATCTTGACATTTTGATAAGTTATCCTTTTCCTGAAATTAAACTTGAGCTTGAAAGTGATCCTGAACCTCAAGTTGGTAATTCCATTTCACTTTTTGATTCAATAATGACTCCGGTATCTTTACCAGATTTTTTTCTCTATTCCGGAGTCAATATTGAATCCTGTACCATACACCGTGAAATTGAATCACTAATATCTTATGATCATACTTCATTGATGGGGAAAGTGTGTGAACATTAATTCTTTAGTTTGGACCCCATTTTTGAACCAATTTTGACTCCCTGTTTTGAATCTCAACTTGATCTGAGTCAATTTTTTGAATCGGTATCAGTTTTTGTTCGTTCCATTTGAATCCAAACCAATCATCTTCCAAAATCACACTTCATTGTTTGACAAGACTGTTGAAGAAAATGACTCGGTAATTATTTTTAAAAATTGAAAATTAGATGGGGACAAACTTTTAAATAAGAACATTCACTCAATCATTCTTTTATTGGGTCATATTAGAGAGGTCATTGGTAGGTTCCTTCAAGATCCATATTATCCTGATTGGGTAGCAACGCTTGGCCCAATCAGACCACCACAGGAGCCACCACTATGAGGTAATTTCCTTCCCTTCCCATTTGTTTCATGTATATACACATTCACGATGCATTGAGGACAATGCATGAGATAAATGTGGGGGAGGGTTTACTAACATAGGTAGTTTTAAATTTTCTTTCTTTTACACTTCTTTTTAGGAACTTTTTAAAATTTTCTTTTGTATAAAAACTTTTCTCTTTTCTTAAAACTTTTCTTTTTTCTTTTACAAAACTTTTTGAAACAAGATAATAATTTTGATTTATTTTAAAAAATTAAGATTATCTTAGGAATTAGGAAGACCTAAAATTATGAATTTTTAAACGAAGTCAAAATAATAGATCTTGTTTAAATTTTAGGATAAGAAAGTAAGATTGGAAAGATAATTTGATCTTGAATTTTTTGTCTTAGATTTATGCACTTCACACTTTCACAATTTTTGGGATTGAAATAAAAACTGAAAATGTCATAAAAAATATATTAAAAAAATGATGATAATAAAAACTATTTATTGAAGTTAGGTAATTATGCCTCAGGAAGCATGATTATTTACACCTAAAACAGTGGATAAAAATAAAATAATTCCCTTTAGTTTTGTGGTCTTGTTTACTCAAGTCTTTAAGTCTGAGGGATATTTTCTCATTTGGTGCCGTAAGATCATCTGGTTTGGGAGTCACCGGCTAAAGGCTTACTGCCCAGGTAAATAAGAGAGCCTAAGAAAATTAAGGGAAGAAAAAAAAAAAAAAAATATATAAATATACAAAAATCAATGGCATGAAAGTTTGAGTCGATATCCCAAAAATCTTCACAGTCCACAAATGCATATTTTTCTAAGAGTGTTATGAAAGACCAAAGAATCAATTAAATTTTAAATTCTTACATTTAATTTTTAATAAGATTTTGCATTTCGACATAGTTTAAGAAAGAACAATTTCTGGTGAACCTCTGACCTTAGATCACTTATATTTTCGCAAAAGTACTTCAACACTTTTCTCTATTTCAAAATGTGTTTTCAAAATACTAACACTTGATTTCTTTCTTTATAGATTTTGTGGTTGTAATCTGCTGAAAATCCTAAGGAGACCAAACTCCTCCTCTAGGAAAAACCTAAAAGTTTAACGGCTTGTTGCACATGCTCAGTGCAATCGCGTCACCTGCGAAAGTGGTGTAATAACTTTCTTAATTTTTTTTGTTTTGCTCAGGACGAGCAAAAGATAAGTGTAGGCGTGTGATTAGTCTCTAAAACTGCATATTTCATACCACATCTTCACATTTATTTAATATTAAATTCTGCTAATAATACCTCTGTTGTATGTTTCTAGGTCCATGGTGTGCAATGAAGAAGAAGACCCTAAATCGCCATTTAATGAGTGACTAATATAGCCATTGACTTTAGAAAGCAGTTTTATCAAAAACAGGGGCCCAAAATCAGAAATAGGGACTTGCAGCTGACAGGGGACATACACGACAGCGCGCGGCAGCAGGCGCCATACGCGCGGATCTAGAAAAGCCGTAGAAACGCGGCTATGGCCGCGTTTTCACAGAACGGGCGCGGCCGTGCCCGTGCTTTGGGCCAGGGGTTGTCTCCCTAGCCCCTTTTCCCCTGGTGCCTATAAATACCCCTTGGGGTTCTAAAGAGGGGAATATAGAAAGTTAGGGTAGTTCCTTCTCTATGTTGTAGTTTAGGTTAGTTTAGATTAGTTGTTCTTCTTCTTCTTTTGTATTTTTCATTTTTATAGATCATGTAATAGGAAAGAGAGTGATCATAGGATAAAAGAGAAAGTTCTTGTAATGGAGGGTGATACTCTATGAAAGGTTCTTTCTTTATCTCTATTTGCTTCTTCTCTAACTCTTTACATGTTTAGCTAATTTTTCTCTCATGGCAACTAACTACTTGTCACTAACTTACTAACTTCTTACTTGATAATCCACATGAATATAATAGCCTCTACTTGGCCTTGCTCTTGCAAGAGCCATTGATGGCTCATGATGATAAATCTAACACTCTAACATCCTAACTCTCTAACAAGCTAATATTACTTTATTCCATACTTACTCTTGTTTAGTTTTGATAGTTTAAGTGTAGCTTGAACTTGTTTTATTGAGTTTGGATGTGAAAGTTATCGCATGGGTCATTCTTTGAAATGCTTTTGAATCAAGGACTAGTGATGGCCAAGGATATATGTGAGGCAACTATCACTAAGAGGTTAGTATGGTTAGTGGAGCCATTAGTAGTTAGTAACCATGGGTTTTCTTTCTTTTTCACTTTGTTTTAGAAATATATCCAAAAATCACAAAAACCAATTCTTCTATGTTTCTCACTTCTTTATGTATCACCGTACTTCTCTTTTCATTATTTATTTTCTTTTTTTTTCATTTTTTTCAAACATTGAAGAATTTTTAACATATACGTGAACATACTGGTTAAGCTTCTATCGCCTCCCGTCCTTATGGATTCGATTCATTTTAGCCTCTTTACTATAACGGAAGTATCAAGGAAGCCAAGAGCATAAACTTTAATTCTTGATTTCAAAACGATATATTTTGTGCACGATTTTCCCCCGATTATGTCACGCCATCCATAGTCATTGTTCACCATGTTAATAATCAACATGTTGCATCCACTCCAAGGAATGGAAGGAGCGAGCATCCTGGTGAGACTTCCTCATCACATAGGCGGAACATAATTCTTCAACCCCTATGTATCAGAGACAAAGGTAGTGCAGAGAGCTTCAAATCTCAGAACAGTTCGCCATGCCCCTAGTGTCACTGCGAGGGAGGAACCTTGAAGCGTGCCAAGACATCCCAAACAAAAGGAGTCATTGGTAGTTTCACCCCTAAAGTCAGGATCAAGGGGTCGAGGTACACGACGCCAACAGAAGGCAACACTGTGACGTCAATCTCAGGTGAACAACTTTCCACTTCAATCTTGGAGGATAGACGAACATCACACGTCACCGAGTACTCATCCACCTCCTTCTAGTCACGTAGAACACGCGACTTGAGGTGAAAATCCATGGCCTATCTCGTTCTGAAAGTGACTGTCTTTCCTTTCTCCCCCACGACACCCTTCTTTCTCCTTACCTCATCGCCGGCGGCAACAAATTTTCCTCCTTCAGCCTTGGAGAACGAAGATGGCAGCTTCAGAGACAGAAATCAGAAGTAAGAGGAAATGAAGAAGCAGAAAACTCAAGAAAAATCTAGGGTTCGTGAAAAGCCCAAGCCTTCAAGTTTTCCCCCAATTTAAAAGCAGACGCTAATATCACCGCTGACGGCCAAGGGCTAAAGCGTTTTTTTCGCATGCCAACTAGCTCTAAATCCCAACTATTGCATGAATCCCAACTCACTCTAATGGATCTCAAACAACGACTATCTGCCAGGATGTGACTTTTGTCAGCCCTACAGACGTGACATTAAATGAAAAAGGCACCCCAACTACTCTCCCTCAAGTGCTCTCCAGCTGTTCACCCACGAAGCACAAGGAAACCCTCTGATTACTCAGAGAAGGATCATACCTGAAGATGGGGTTATTCTGCTCCCTTCCTCCTCGCTTGGAGACTCCGAGGAGGCGGCGGAGTGGGCATCTGTAGCGGTCAGATTTTGACACTCGTTAAAATCACGACATGTGTCCGGACACCTAGAGGCTTTCTTCTCTGCTAGCGGTCCTAGCTCACATGCAAGGCTAACATGGGCCCTAAAAGAAAGCCTCGGGCACATGGACCCAAGAAGAAAGCTTCGGGCACATGGGCCCAAGCCTTTATCTGATCAGACATCACTCACCCGGATCCATTACTCAACTTGAGCCGCACAACTCTCCGAGACGCCAATAATCGGTACAATGATCATTTCCTATCAATACAAGGACCCTTCCCGGAGCCACTCAAGGCTCCGACATGAAAGCCCTGTGGAGCTTGCTAATCATGTGCTACTTACAGCAGGATAGCACGATCCTTGCTATTCACGGATCCATTTTCGCTACCAGATCATCCCCACGTTTAAATGTTATAACCCCCTATATTAATGCGGGTTGTTATGAATAGTATCTCTGCATAGTGATCCCAATAATCAAGCACCGTGAACTGAGCAGTTACAAGGAGATCATAGAGTGCAAATCATGCAGTTATGTAGATCTGATATATCTACACCCATAATGACAGCTCAGACTGGTATTAATACATCTCCTTCTTCATGAGAAGGAGGTTGGTGATTGAGGCCAAACCTGCACACAAAATACGAGATTATAGAACTTAAGAAAGGAAATGTGCAAGTGCTCAATTCTTCCGTTATAGCAAGTGGCTATGCGGGTCGTGATCCACAAGGAGGGTTTGCGATGGAAGCGTTACAGTTCTTTATTGAAATCTTTTAAGAAAATAAAACGAAGGTTCTTCTCTGTTTTTAGTTATGAAAATGAAAAAGAAAGTTATCTTAAAGTTAAAAGAAAATGGAAGATGTAGTGGTTTAATTTACAGAAATGAAAAGAAAAGAAAACAAATATTTACCTTCTTTTCACCAAAAGCTTACCTTGAGTTCTTAGCTTCAATGTTACCTTGAATTGGAGGCAGTTAGCGCATAGCCCATAAGAGTCGAGTGTTGGTCTCTTCCACATTACATCATCAAGATACGCAAGCATGAAATGATACAGAGAGACTCACAATTCCATCGTCATGAGCTATCGGTGGCACTCGCAAAGGCAAGGCTCTTTCGATGCTTTTAGACTCACTTGGAAGACAGTTGTACCAAAAAGAAAGGTAAAATAGAAAAGAAGAAGAGAACTAAAAAGAACATACAAGGAAATAGCATTGATTTGATTTCATAACAATCGAAGAAAAGAAATAAAACCTTACACCAATTGTCACTTTTAGCTCAAGCTTCAGTCTTGTTCTTCGATGAAAGTTGATCTCCTCAGAATTACATAAATGAAAACTAAATTACATGAAAAAGAAAAGCAAAAACCTAAACTAAGAAATGAAAAACTAGGCTAAATCCTAATCTGCCTTGACGTCCATTTTTCAGCACAGATAATGGCCTTTTATAGGCATAAACCCAACAACCAGAATCCCGGGGAGGTCGGGGGAGCAAACGCTCCCCTAATTCCCCAACAAAGCCGCGAAAACGCGGCCCAAGCCGCGTTTCTGCGGCAAGGGTGTGGCCAGGTGGCCACACCCTGTTGGTGGGTCTCTCCGAGGGTTTCTTCTGGCTTTATCCTTTATTGGTTTTGTCGTTTGAGCTCCGGATTTTGACGAAATAGCCTTGGATTCTTGGCTTTAACCAATCGATTCTGAGAGGATTCTTCTCAACCGGTTTCAACCTCTTGATTTTGCCCAAACGCTCCCCTTAACTCCCCAACAAAGCCGCGGAAACGCGGCCCAAGCCGCGTTTCCGCGGCAAGGGTGTGGCCAGGTGGCCACACCCTGTTGGGGGGTCTCTCCGGGGGTATCTTCTGGCTTTATCCTTTATTGGTTTTGTCGTTTGAGCTCCGGATTTTGACGAAATGGCCTTGGATTCTTGGCTTTAACCGATCGATTCTGAGAGGATTCTTCTCAACCGGTTTCAACCTCTTGATTTTGCCCTGATTTTATGTGTACGAATTAACTCTGATTTAATTTAGAATTCTGGTGGGCTTTTGGGCTCATTTCTCTTCATCTCCTTAAGGATTGGGCCTGCAAATAAATTAAACAAATAATTAGGACAATGCAGGCTTTTATTCTAAAATAAGTATGGAAATGTGACATTAAATATGCAACATTAGCAATCAATCAGTTGGCTTCATATTATCACATCAAAGTCTAGAAGCTATAATCACAGTATCACTCTGCAGGATTTATTATAATGCTCTGACATTATAGTAATTCTCTCCCTTTTTTGTGATTTTTTTTCTTTTAAATTTTTCACGTAAATTCTTTTTTGTTTGTGATTGCTTACATCTGATCTACTCACATATAATTCACAGTTTAGAGAAATTTATCGAGAATTTTCCTCCACAATAATATATTATGTCTCATTTCCATGCATAAATTTAAAGTCTAATATTTTGTTCATCTATTCTAATATTTTCTCTGCCTATTCTAATATTTTGTTCATCTTGTAAATGATTCTGTGCATGCTCTTAACAATTCTGTCCACCTTCTTTAATACTCTATCCAACTTCACAAATATTCTGTCCACTTCTCTAATATATAGTCTACCTACTCTAATATTCTATCTACATTTTCTTATATTTCGATCCACTTTCTCTAATATTCTGTCCATCTATTCAAATATAGTGTCCAAATATCCTATTAATATTCAATTAATATTCTAACCAACTTCTTTAATATTCTTTTCACCTAATTAAAAATTTTGCCTACATGTTCTATGATTTTATCCACCTACTCTAGTTTTTTGTCTACCTTACCTAGTACTCTATCAACATATATTTGAAATTGTAATTTATGTATTTTATTTACATCTAAACGTCATTAATAGCAGTTACTATTTCCTGTGATGTTTTATCCACTTCAAAATTTATTGTTAACTTGAGCAAAATATTTATATAATTATTTATATATCTCGAAAATGAAATTATAAAATGAAAACAAAAAAGTAATTAATGACTTGTTTTTAAATCATTTAACATCTATTGTTTATAAAACGAAAATCAAAAAAGTATTTTACTTTTAGTTAAATAGCAAATAGGATTTAATTGTTAACATAATTAGCAATTTATTGATAATAAATGAATATTTATTTATTTACTTTTCACTTATTTGTTTGTATGTTTTTTATTTTATTAATTTAAAAATGTATATTTTATACTTAAAATTATTACTTATTCTTCACCTTTTCAATAATATGTCCACCTTCTCAAAAATTCTGTCAACATTCTCTAATATTCTGTTCACCTTCCCAATAATTTTGTCCACTTTTTCAAGTATTTTGTCCACCTATTCTAATATTCTGTTCATATTTTTTAATATTATGCCCACCTACTCTAATATTTTGTCCACCTTGTGATTGATTTTGTCCATGTTCTCAACAATTTTGTCCATCTATTTACTGACCATCTATTTAATATTTTGTCCACATATTTTAGTGCTAAAATTTTATCATTTAACATTAAAATTCACAATTCATCGAAACCATCCATATATGAGTGATATATACCAAAATTGGAACCAATATAGTATTTTAAAAAATCAGGAAAAATAAGAAATTACAAAAATTCCTCATCATCACTAAATTCTCCTAAAAACCACAAAAAAATAGGTATCAATCCAACTTCTCTAATTCTGTCAACTTTCTCAAAAAATTTGTCCACGTTCTCTTGTATTTTGTCTACTTTCTCGAAAATTCTATCCACTTTCTCCAATTTTAATAACATAATAAAATAAAAAATAGAAATAATTTAAAGAAAAATGGAGGAAGAGGGGAAAAACGGCACCAATCCTCATCAACACTAGAATATCCTAAAATCACCAAAAATGAAAAAAGGGGGGAAACAGCCATCAATCACCATGCCGACAGCCCAAAGGAAGACTCCAAAGGATGAAGAAGGAAGGAGGTACGGCCAGAGGCAGGCGGGGGACTTCATCGGCGGAGAGGACGGAGTGATGGAGGAGGGAGGGGGACCTTGTCGATGGAGGGAGGAGGGGAGGTAGAATGTAGTGATGGAGGAGCGAGGATGAACTGATGTAGGAAGCAGAACAACAACATAATTGTCAGCTGTCGACGGACCACTTCAACTGCCAACATGCCCTTCATTTTACTGTCGACGGGACTTTTCTAAGAGTTAGAATCACTACAGTCCTATCGAGATGCCTATTCAACTATCGACAGGTCTACTGCGTGACAGAGTTTCAGACTTTGTTTAGAATATAGTTTTGGTTCAAATTTGGATTCCAATTGATTTCATCTCTCTATTTTTTGAATTTAGATTTTCTAGATAGATTAGAACTCTTTTAATTTTTTTGTTTTCTTTTAGAAATGGGTTATAGTTTCCTACTAGTAGTACTTTATTGTAAGCCTATAAATAGGCCCTTGTATTCTTATTTTGACTTTTATCAATAAATTTTTGAGTTTTTCCTCATATTTGCTCTTGGATTCGAGTTATTCTTTTGACTCAAGGATTCGGGCCATTCGTACTCATGAATTCGAGTAGTTATCCCTACTTGGAGATCTCTTCAAGGTTCATCAGCGTTAGAAAGAGATCTAGCTCGTGTCGATCGTTTTCTTCGCATCCCCGTCTGCATCAAGCGTTATCAAAGCTTCAGTAACTTTTCAATGATGGCAAGAAACGATGATGGATTGCAAGGACTTTCCACAAGAATGAGTACTGGATGAATACTGCTAGGAGGAGACGCAACACCATCAAAAGGATATCTCTCAGGATTGATGACTGAAGTCTAGTCGATGTTACATACCGAAGCGGAGATGATCGTCAATCATATAACTACCATATCAACCACCACTTCATCGACCACTGCCACATCATCCACCATCAAGGTATCATTTACAAAATCCTCAATTTATTGAATTTTTTTTTACAAGGAGGAATCACCTATCTATTAGTACAGTGATTATGAAGAAGATATGATGGCCTATGGAATGCGAAAGGGATTCGCTAATCCTAACCCTCATGTGAGAGGCGGGTTTTCTAACCCTAATAGGAAGAACATGTGTCCTAATTCTATTGAAGACCAAGGAGGATGATATTTAAATCTTAATGAGTTTTCTAATTCTATTCTTTCTTTTGATGGGAGTCATGATATTGAGTCAACCATGTTTTGGATCAAGAAAGCTGATAATTTGTTTGACATGGAGTATATTTCCATGGAAGATCATGTCGAATTTGTGGTTTATAAATTTAAAGGAAGGTATGTGTCATAATGGGATCGATTTTAAAATATGTGTATGTACTAAGGCACGCCATCTATAAGAATGTGGAGCCGGATGAAAAGATTCTTACAAGACTGTAGCTTTGCTTTGGAGGAAGAAGAGATGAAAAATCGATCCCAACCGTTCATGAGATTTTATCAATCAAATGAGACTGTGAAGCCACATCAGCAACCACCAGTGAAAGAACAATCAACCAAGAGAGATTCATCAAGTCTTCAAGTGGCTATCAATCAAGTACAATCTCTCTATAAATTCATGAAACCTATGCCGTCTATTCTTAGTTCAAAGGAAGATAAGCCACAACTTGTGTCCATATGCAATCATGGCGAATTCTTCATAGAACCAAAGAAATAAAGCAAGTCGTTACTGTAAAAGAAGTTTCTACAACCACTAAAATTTCCTAAGAGATCAACAAATTATAGGAGTGCAAAGGAGTTGGGATCAATAAGCTTGAAGTATAACTATTCATGAAAGATAATCATTATCATGGTACGATTAATCTTCATGATTTTGAGGATCCTTTCATGTGGAAGGAAAATACTAAAGAGGAAATCTTTAATTTCTTCAAGTTCATATCACTTACTATCAGCACGTGAGCGCAATGTATTCCTCAAGGTATGCCAAATTTCATCTCCACTTCTACTTTGAAAAATCTTCTTCATGAAAGCGAGTTAATGAATTATGAGAGCATGGTGTATGCGTATGGTTGGATAATGGAGAAGCACCAATCGATTGGCATTGACTATCAACCGATCCGAGATGATGATTACATTGAAGATTCGATGACGCAACACTACATGAAATTTAATGAAGATCATTGAGGCGAATCAAAATTTTGGGATCACATTTTCCCCAAAGCAGAATTTGCATACAACAGGATTCATGGCTCAATAAGATTTCCTAGTACGCTAAAGGGAATAGATTTGTGAAGAAATCTAAAAAGTAGTACAAGACAACCGCTGACAAGCGAAAATAAAAAAAATTCTTTGAGAAAGAAGAAATCATGATGGAGTATTTGAGTGGAGAAATAATCTCAGCTAAAATAGTCCCTACCAAGTAGCTATATCCAGATTGGAACGTAAGGACGAGTTCTTTTGAAGAGGGAGACTGATGTAGGAAGCAAAATAGCAACAAATCTGTCAGCTGTCGACAGTCCACTTCAATTGTCAACAGACCATTTCAGCTGTCGATAGACCCTTCTTTTTGTTGTCGACAGAGTTTTCCCGAGAGTTGGAGCCACAACAGTCCTGTCGACAGGCCTATTCAGTTGTCGAAAGGCCTGCTGCGTGACAGAATTTCAGATTTTGTTTAAGATTCAGCTTTGGGTCCACTTTTGGATTCCAATTGATTTTATCTTTCTATATTTTCAATTTAGATCTCCAAGATAGATTAGGACTCTTTTAATTTTTTTTTGTTTTCTTTTAGAAATAGGTTATAGTTTCCAAACATGAGTAGTACTTTATTATAAGCCTATAAATAAGCCCTTGTATTCTTATTTTGTAGTCAACTTTATCATTAAACTTCTGAATTTTTCCTCATATTTGCTGGTGGAATCGAGTTGTTCTCTTGGCTCATCGATTCGCGTCGTTCTTATTCGTAGATTGCAGTAGTTATCCCTATCTGGAGATCTCTTCAGGGTTCGTCAGCGCTAGAATGAAATCTAGTTCGCATCAATCATCTTCTTCACTTCCCCGTCTGCGTCAGAGGACGACCTCGTCGGCGAGCAAGCAGGAGACCTTGTCGGCGGGCAGGCGGAGGCAGGTAGAGATCGAACTGCTCAACGATCTAGTTTGCTGCACATCTTGATCTCTGCCTCTGAGCTCGATCGGAGACGGGGTAGAGCTCGAGGGAGGTGTAGAGGGAGGCGAAGCAAAGCTCGAAGGAGGCACAGAGCTCGATTTTCCCTCTTCCTATTCTTCTTCCTCCTCTTCTTCCCTTTCTCTCTCTTTCTCTATTAAAAGCCTGCAGACTTGACAACGTGAGAGGAGGGGTGGTTTGGACATTTCAGCAGCCGAACTGCCCCGCGTGCATACGAAATGCGTACCCGGGGGCCCTTCAAGAAAAAGAAAAGTGGCATCTGGGGTCTTTTTTATACCTATTTCAAACTCCAGGTCTTAAAAGGGTATTTTTCTCAAACAAATAACAGCACACTCTGTATTGGGAACAGAGTGCAGAGCAGCAGCAGAAACTATTGCCCTACTTGAGCATATCAGCATATAATAACACCCCCCATGAGATCATGATGGATACTTGCTTGACCCTGCTATCAAAAAATGGGGTGTGTGTATGAAAGTGCCATCAAACTAAAAAACCCATCCATTTATGGTGCTCTTTCATCCGTTTTATTGCAGGTGACAGAATGCGACAGGCGAAGCAAGCAGTGCAGTGCCCTCTCATAAATACAAGCAAATTAAAGAAGAGAGATTTGGTGCTCATTACGAGATCTCATGACTTGTTCTGTGGGGGAAGGGTGTTGGCAATAAACCGCTTTTGGGGGTTCACGTGCAGGGTGACCCGACGCCGGTGCGTGTTTGAGGACAAGAGAACAGAAGAGAGAAGAGTTATTGTGTTTTTTTCCCTCCCCCTCATAACACACAAGTCACGACGAATCCGGAACGATTATGATTTTGTTGCAGAGAGTGAAGACAAAGAGAGCACGGGTCCGTTACTGCTAAGACCTAACGTCCTTTTTACTTCTCCTGTCCTATTGTTTTGACTAGTCAAAAGAAGGGGAGTAGGAATATCTTTTATTGAAAAACAGACGTTTTTTGATAGGGCAATTTTTTTCAAAAAAAAAAAAGAACTCGCAATTTAAAAATTATTTCAAAAATCGACCACCTAAAAAATATTTTCAGAAATGGACTTTTGATATGTCACGTCAGCACCATGTCGGCACCACGTTGGTTCGGCCCACTAGAGTGGCGGTGGTGATGGTGATGCCGGAGAGCGATTTTTAGTTCGCCCGGGGTTGGCATCCCTGGGCAAACCAATATATTTTTTTTTTTTGCTTTGTTCAGTCGACCCTGATTGACCATATTTTTTTTAACCCACATTTATTATTATTTTTAAATTATTGGCTTGACCGGGGTTGCCAACCCCGGCCGAGCCAGACTGGGGCAATTTTCTAGATTGCCCATCTGGCTCGACCGAGGTTGCCAACTCTGGCCAAGTCAGACTTCGACAATCTAGAAAATTGCCCCAGTCTGGCTCGACCGAGCTTGTCAACCTCGGCCGAGCCAGACTGGGGCAATTCTGAGTCTCCCAAGCAGGTGGAGAAATATTCAACATGTACAAATTCTGAAATATTCAACATGTATACACCAATATCACAACCTATATATTTTTACAACCTGTACAAATCTCAAAATATCACAAAATTTTAAACAATTATCACAATTACACAACAATATCACAGTATCACAAACAGTATCACAAATATTACAATGTGTATCTCAAATATGACGATATTTCAAAATCACATATTACATCTAAACATCTCAAAATTTCATATCATATCTGTAAAATCACCTAGAGGGGGGTGAATAGGTGATGGCTAATCTAATGGTCACTAAATGCGGAATTAAAAACTATTATGATGCAAACAAAAATACTTAAGCTAAACACCACGTATAACACAAGAGTGTTGCCGAATTCCCCGTGAAGGGCTCTGGACAAACTCCTCAAGATTCCTCTAAATAAGAGTTGAGGTGACGCGTTGGCTCTCTTGGTTGAATTTAAGTGTTAGCAAACAATCCCCAAGCATATATCAATTAGGCACACAATATATCAAGCATATAAATGTAAAGACAATAGAAGCATGCAAGATATAAACAAGGAGATAGAGAGAGTGAGCAATCGCAAACACAAGGGATTTGTTTCAAGGTTTGAGCATCCTTGCTCTACATCCCCGCCTTCACACTTGAAGGATTTTCACTATAATCGATCCCCGGATCACTCGTCGGTGCCGCAACACCTACAAGGCGAGTTCACACTTGAACTCCTTGGACTCTCTAGCCCGTACTGTAACAACCAAAATTTTATTGTATCTAATTCCTCCTCACCTTAAATATTAAGAATGTTGTTTAAGGCATTATATAGAAGTAGTCACCCTCCATAATTCTATGTCAACAAATTAAACTTAATTAATAGACCCACTTCCCTTTTCAATGTTTTTATTTAATCATTTGATTGTGGTGACTAAAAATGTTTAGCATGAAGGCTTATGTGCATGTATTTTGGGCAAATTTATGACTTAGGTAATGGTAAAAGAAAATGTCAACCCAATCCATCATATCCCCTTAATCACCAAGCTTATCCTAATACCTTTTTAGTGGTAAGTATGCATTAGGGGGAAGATTAAAGGGGCTAATATTATTAATCACCATGCTTATCCTAATACCTTTTTAGTGGTAAGTATGTATTAGGAGGGGAGATTAAATGGGCTAATGATTCTTGAAAGTTGGGTTTCCATGTGGCACCTTGAGAGAGTCTTGGCCAAGTGGCATCATGAGGATACACCACCTAGTTCTTGCAATTCCAAGGAGTTGACTAGAAGCTTGCCTCTTCATCTTCCTCACTCAAAATTCTGCAGAATTTTTCTCCCAAATCCTGAAAATTTTCCTTGCAATTGTGAAGAAATTGAAGCCCTAAATCCCCCATTTCATCTCATCCATAGAAATTTAAGAATTGAAACTAGGGTACCCTCTTTTTGCCCGAATTCCTACTCTTCTAGACTCTGAAGCAGAAATCCTCGAGAGGGAGGGCAGTGACACAGGCGCACAGCAAGCAGAGCCGCAGCAGAGCGCGGGGCTCTGTTACTTTACCGCGGAACCGCGGCAAAGGAGAGGTTTCTGCGGCAATTTGGGGGAGAGAAGGCTCGATCTTTGGGGAGGAGGTTCCTGGTGAGCTGGGGGTGAGATCTCCCACGGCCAAACAGCATTATTCTGAGGCTTAATTCTCTGTTTCAGAGTATTGAAACATAGTGAGTAAACCTAACCATTTGGGATTATGTTATCCTATTAATGCTTGAAAAATCAGAACTTTACATTTGTGTAGGTGACTCACAATGATATTATTTGCTGTTTTTGTGATATCTTTACGCTAGATGAAAATCGATGAGTATTACTTAATTATTGTGCCCTATATCATATTGTGATGTGATAAATGTGTGGTATACATGTTTTAACTCACTAATTTGACTTAGATAAGGCAATTTAGTATCTTAAATTCGCTGTTTGTTAAGTAACTTTAGGTTAATGAAAATGCAAAAGAGTAGTATATGCTTGATTATGTCTCTACATTACATCGTTATGATATGTGTGTGTAGAACTCTTGTGCTAGTATATTATGTATGCCTATTGAGCCAAATTAGCGTGTTATGTCGCTATCTTTCTTGGTTATTATCATGATAATCGATTCGATATGGATATGATATAAACTTGAAGCTTGCTTTATGTTCACAAGAGTACATGGGGAATAATCCCTCTTTATGTCATAACTTTATGTGGTGTACTAGTGAGTACATGTGGATGGTTGCATATGTGCATACGGGGTTGGAATTGGCGCATTATGGCGTTACTATGATTTTGGGAAACTCTAGTGCATGTTTCTTTATTGTGGCACATCATTTTGGGCATGACATGTAAGTTAGTTTATATTGCTTAGTATGAATATCATAACTTTCACTTGTATGATGCATTTATATATATATAAGGAGGAAGGGGCCGTGCGGGAGCCGGTAAGAGGGGGGAAGACGGGGATTTGACACACGTATGTATATATATATATATTAGGAGGAAGGGGCCGTGCGGGAGCCGGTAGGAGGGGGAAGACGGGGAAATTTATATATTTTATATGAATTATATATATATGGAGGAAGGGGGCGTGCGGGAGCCGGTAGGGGGTGGAAGACGGGGAAATTTCTTTCAGATTGAATAATATCCATAAGTGATTGTTAAGTTGCATTCATGTTTGATATTGCTTATGCTAATCTAAATTGTCACTTTATGAATATAACGAGCCTAGTTGATGTGAGTGGACTTACCCATGAAAACTTCATACATAATCATACAATTATATCTTTTGTGTCATGATATAGTTAAATGTCACTTTTGATGGTGTAGTCATGTAGACCACATATGTATGGAACTTGGAACAAGTAAGGTAATTCGAATAAATTATTGTCATGGGACTCATTGTAATTTATCTTTTCTAAACTGTTTAGCTTATGAAAGTGTTATACCAATTCTCTATGATATGGTTTACTCATTGAGCTGTCGAGCTCATTTTATTTTATTTCCATCTTTTCAGGTTTGGATAAGGGTAAGGGACCTCTCTAAATGGAAGGTTAAGTTATGGATGGCATAATGTATTGTAGCATCATTTTGGTTTTGTTATGTGATCTTAAATGTGTAGGTATAGACCCTATGGAAGTCTTTATGGAAAAACATGTTAAGTTGTACTTGATGTACATTTTGTCCTTATAGTATTTGAGACCTTTGTCTTGTATGTAATATTATGTTCTGGGTTTGTGAATCCCTTGGATAGGTATGTTTTGGAATTTTGGAACGATGACAATATGTGGGAATGCTTATTGTTGGAAAGTAACTCTTGAAATGTTGATGTAAAGACTATGCTTGCAATGTAAGGAATGAAGTCATGATATATGTTTGTGGTTAAGACTTGGTATATGTGATTGATAAGTAGGCCGGGTGTGCCGAAATTATTGGTGATATAAGTAGGCCTTTGAGCCGAAATCTTGATTATTGTAAGTGAAAAAAAAAAAAGGAATATTAAGGATGATGCTGCCAAAATTTTTCTTAATTTAAGGTTAACGGAGATAAATGTTGTTGTAGGCCTAATCTTGTTTATTAGAAACTGGGGAAAGGAATATTAAGGATGATGCTGCCAAAATTTTTCTTAATTTAAGGTTAACGGAGATAAATGTTGTTGTAGGCCTAATCTTGTTTATTAGAAACTGGGGCCGTTACAATTGGTATCAGAGCATGGTTTAGGCAAGGTTAGCCTAGATAGATGTAGTATGTAAGACTGGCTATGAAGTCATGTATGTGTGTACTAGAGTAAATTTGAGGTGGGATATGAGGATGATGGTATAGTTTTAGAGTATTTGGCCCTGAAATGTAGGATATTTAACTGTTCTCCACATTTGAATGTGGGTACCCGCATACCTTAGTTCAAATGAATCTTGCAAGGGGTGCGGGCCCTTCTGTAAGAAATTCCAGTGTTATGGGACATCGGAAAGGGAGAACAATCAAAATATCACATAAGTCGGGGTCAAACCTATTGGTAGGACAGTTGTGCATAAGAGAAATTTATGAAAGATCGGCATGGTTATATAAGTGGTGATTTACTATCATATCTTGATTTTATATTCATGCAAATTATTGCTTTGGGGAGAATTGGAAGGCACATCGGCTAATATAAATGTCTTACTTCTACAGATGGGAGATTCTGAGATGTCTGGATCATCGTCTGACGGTCCGGAGTCGAAAAGTTTAAGTTGGATCGCGGACCCAATGGACTGGGATTTTGAATCTGACGAAACCGATCCAAATGTCATCCTTAAAGGTTCCCTAGCCAATTTAGATGCAGGGATCCGCATGGGCAAGATGAGGCAGATGACATTAATGAGGCAGAAAGTGCCATTAGAGACGCACCAGTAACTGAGGACTTGGGAGTCCTACCTAATGAGGAGATGAATCCTGACGGAAGGATTTTCGTTGGGGGTATTTGGTGGAATTCTTGCTGGGTGGAAGATATGGACCTGTACGACGATAATGAAATTTGGGGATGTGATTTTGATGCTGTACTGGAGGAAGTAGAAGAAGAACCAATGGAAGAAGAACCAATGGAAGAAGAACAAGTAGAAGAAGAACCAATAGAAGAAGAACCAGAAGAAGAGGATCCAGAAGAGGAACCTGTAGGGGAAGATCGGGGGGAGAGCTCCTCGGGATCTAACATCACCCCTTGAAGGGAGTTTAGTTGGGTGGCATTTTTTTTTTGTTTTGTTTTTGTCGTTCTTGTTTTTGAAGAAAAGGAATGTCGATTCACATAAGTATATATATTTTTTTTGTAAAGAAAGTGGTCGTCAATAGTTACATGTATGAACCTGTATCCCTTTTTGACTGCATTGGTATGTTTTGAATGACTGCAGCCATGCTAATGTATATGTTGCTATGAAAACGCTTTATGCATAAATGAAATCAGTGTTTTGTTTGTGAACTACTCTACTTGTCTGTTGGCCCAAAGGCCCTTCACCCTAGTTTTGATGATGATCAACTCATGTAGTTATAGTTACTAATGATCTTGTGTTTAATTAGTGACAGATTCATGATCAAGATCTTAGTAGGTGCATAGCTCAACAAAGGATAAAAGAACAAGATTTGGAGCTTGCATGTGGTGATCCAAGGAGTTTTTGGATCAAGCTTGGACCAAGTCAAGAAGATGAGAAGCCTTCAAGGGAAGACTTCAAGAAGTTGAAGACTTGTGTCTAGGTATAGAATTTGTATTTTTGTTTTAGTAAAAATGTAAAGGATAGATAGTTGGTGGATTGCTCAAGTCTATATCACACACACACTCTTGATTAGAACTCTTGATTTAAAGTGCTTTCATAAAAGATTTTGTTTAGAAAAGAATTTTTATTTGGAAAAAGATTTTTCTTTGAGACAAAATATTTGTTGGTTTTTGGTATTTCTATCATGTATATTCTTTAACCAAAACCAAGTTGTATACTAGATTTCAAAAACATAGATATTTCATATTGATTGTGTAGTGGATCATATCCATACACACCATGCTTTTAAATGGACTCAAATATCTTGTTTTTGTATTTGATAAAGGTTTGGAAAAACATTTCATGGAAAATTAAGTTTTTATCAAAAGAATTTTTACCAAGTATTTTACCTTGATAGTAGTATGACACATGCTCATACTCTATGATTTTTCAAGACCAAAACATTTTATCCAAGACCCAAAACCAAATCCAAATTTTCCAGGTCCTGGAAGTTCTGATTTTTCAGAATTTCTCAGTGACCGGTCGACCGGCAGTCGACCGGCACTCGACCGACATGCACAGTTTTGTGCATGTGCGTATCAGTCGACCGGGACTCGACCGATACTCGACCGACAGCACTGACACAGCCCCAACGGCTCTTTTTCTGGGCAGCCTATAAAAGGGGGTTTTGTCAATGGTTTTAAGGTTAAAATTTTTAGGAGACTTCTTGAGCTGTTTTTTAGACACTTTTAGAGGAGTTTCTCTACAAGATTTTAGTGCAAATACTTCCAATCAAAAGGAAGAGTTTTTATCAAGAGAGTGTTTAAGTGATTTCTTGTGTTTTCCAACAAAGCTTTCTTTCCTTCATTTTCTCACCACACACTTGAGCTTTCCATTGCTAGATATTCTTATAGGTGTGTTGTAGTGAGAGTACTCTTTAGGTGATCAAGAGTTGTGATCATCAAAGAGATCTTTTCTTGTAATTTTGAGGAAACGGGCAAGTGTGCTCGTTGTGGTTGAGTTCGGGTGCGAACTTGTGGTGCGAGGTGCGTCCTCGTCAAGCCGGTGGGCTTGTGGTGTGTAAGGGACTTTGGGAGTCCGAGGGTTTGTAGGTGTACGGCACCGAGGAGAGATCCGGTGGGATCTTGCATAGTGGAAACCCTTCGTGTGTCGAAGGCGGGGATGTAGAGCAAGTGTGCTCGAACCTCGAAACAAACCCTTTGTGTTTGCGATTGCTTACTCTTCCCTCTCTCTCTCTTTGTCTCTATTTTATATCTTGCATTTACTTTCATTGTGTTCATCTTATATATGCATGATATATACCCTTGTGCTTAATTGATATAATTGCGTGGGATTGCTGTTAACACTAGTATTCAACCAAGAGAGCCAACGCGGCACCTCAACCCATTCAAGGGGAATCTAGGGGAGCTTGTCCAGAGCCTCGCAAGGGGAATTCGGCAACACTCTTGAGTTATACATAAGTGTTTAATTAAAAGAAATTTTAATTTGGTCAACTTAGTTTTAATTCCGCATTATTTGTTCACAAGTGACCATTAGATTAGCCATCACCTATTCACCCCCCCTCTAGGTGATATTTCAATTGGTATCAGAGCTAGTGCTCTTGATAAGGGTCTAACAACCTAAGAGTTAAAGATCCTACATTTGGGCTAATCACAATATTTGTTGTACACACACACCTCACCATGGACTTTATGTCACCACCCACCTTTGACATTCTTAACATCCACATTTGGAAAGTTAAGATGTCATTATTCCTCAAAGCCCTAGGTTATAATGTATATCTTGCCACTACTAATAATGCTTATTGTATAGATGGTAAGAATCTTGAGGCTAATACAAAAGCCCTAAATGCTTTGAAGAGTACCCTAAATGATGATTACTTATTTAGGGTTGCTAATATTGATATGGCTTTTGTAGTATGGAACACCCTCATCTCCCTTGGCGAAAATGAACAATACCTTGCGGGGAGCGATTCGGATGTTGGAAGCGACACCTCCAATAAGTGCTACATGGTCCAAGGGGATAACCCCCTTGAGGTAAATTCCGAATCCGAGGATGAGGATGCTAGTATGTCATATGATGAGCTTAATACTTTTTGCCAATTATTGCTTGAAAGATATGACATGCTTAAAAAGAATAATAAGAATTTGAAAAAGGATATTGCTTGCATGCATATAGAACAAGACTCATTTAGAGAGAACATTGCATGCTTAGAAAAGGATAACAATATTTTGAAAAAGACCATTGATTGCATACATGTAGAAAATGATTTTTTAAAAATAAACTTGCATGTTTAGAAAAAGAGAAAGAAGATTTGAAAAATGAGAATGTTTCCCTTATGTCAAAATTGAATGATTTATGTAAAGGAAACACTATTTTAAAAGAGAAAATTATTTTGGTGGAAACTCAAAAGGAAGTTGTTTTTCAAGAAAACAAGACTTTGAAACGAAAGATTTGTGAAAAAGAAAAAGAAGATGTTTGTAAAAAGAAAAAGAAAATTGTTCATGCATCTCACCATGCCTTACATGCCTCCACTTGTGAGATTAATTCTTTGAAAAATAAAGTAGAAAATTTGAGTTCAACTTTGAACTCGTGTGCATTCAATCATACTAGATTGGAGTCCATGTTTCCCAAGAAACAAACTCCACATGCTCATGCACATACTCATCATGCTCATGCTTATAGTGCACATCACGATCACAATTACACTCATAAGCATCATGCTAAGGTGTACATTTGTACACATTGTGGCCGCAAAGGCCATCTAGCAAAATATTGTTTTGATAAGAAACCATATCTATATTTTGCTAAATATCATAGATTTTGGGTTCCTTACAACAATGCTAACCCCAAAGGACCCAAGAAAACATGGGTACCAAAACCCCCACCCTTTGACTTTGATGTAGGTGGAGGCTCTCACAAAACGTGAGAGGATTGGTGCCTTGGTAGTGAATGCAATGGACATGATGGACAATCTTTTGGATGCATTGCTATCAAGGAAATTTGTGGTGGGAAAGACCACCATGCTTGGAGCTTTGGAGTTGGTAACAACCTCTAAACTCCTATTTTAGTTATGTACATGCTTTTAATTTCATATATCATACATAGCATGTTCATGTTTTTGATTTTTGTGCTTTATGTGGTATTTACATGCTTAGATGTAGAATTGTTCAAAACTTGCCTTTATACATGTACACATAGTGAACTACAATTGACTCATATGTATTTTGAACTTCATGCTCACTTGTATCCACTTTATGTGTAGGTATAGACTAGTTTTGATGATTCTCCTTTATACATGTTTTGCCAATTTTTAGTGATTTACTTCATGTATATGCATGCTTAATTCAAATCTAATAAATATACATGTATATCCTTGAGTCTCCTGCCTTCATGCAAACATTTAATAGACTCTTTTAATATTTGGGATATGTATGCTTATTGTTAGATTTGTATAAACCATACATATACCATGAAGATTGTTGATTTATGAAAAATTGATTTTTAAGTTGATTTGTTAAAAATTTCATGTTTTAAAGATGAATTTTCTTGTTGTTTGAATAAAGATTTTAGTCATGATTTGATTTGGACTTCTATGACTATTTTCATGTAGATACTATTTACATAACCTTTGAACACTCTATCTTTAAGAAAATATATAATTTGGAGCTTTATGGAATATGAGTGCTTGAACTTTTATGTATTTAGTATTATTCATGAAAAACATATGATTTTTTATTTATGAAGGATCTGTAACTAGTTTGTCAAAAATTCATTTAAACTAGTTGTCTATTCTTCAAGTATTGCACATGATCCTATTTTTATGATAAATTCTTTTGTGATTTCAAAATTTTGATGCTTCATTGTATTGAATATTAGTTTAGATGTTAGTATTTGTCAACACTTGGATTTATACTTGTACACCTTATGGACCACAAATAAATCTATATATGATTGGGTTGAATGCTTATTTGTGCCTATTAGATGTACTAGTATAGCCTTGTGTTGATGATCATTACATTCTTAAACTTGTATTCCCATTTGGATTTATGTTTTGATCATGTGATTTCATTTCATGTATAAGTTTCTTTTGCCAAAACATTAAAATATACATGGATAACCCTTGAGTCATTTGCTTTTCATGCAAATCTATTTATAAGGACTCAATTGAATTTTGGGGATATGTATGTATACTTAATGTCTTGTCAAAACATACATATGCTATGAAATGTAATTTTGATGATTTTCATATATTAAAATTTGTGATGATTTTCGTATTTTCAAAATATATGATTTTAAGGAATATTGAGTTTTATTGCTAATTTTCATGATACCATGTTTCACATAACACTATCACACTCACTTCTTTTTGATATGGACTTTATGGATAGAGTGCTTTTTTAGTGCCTTGTGTTTCATTGATCTTTCATGAAAACCTTTTAACTTATTCCTTGATGGAAGGATCTCGTACTAGTTCTTAAAACAAGTTCATTTAACTAGTTCGAATTCTTCATATGGTAGATTATATGATGTATACACTTATGCTTACTTTTCAATTGGTATCATTGGATATTTTCAATTGGTATCAATTTGACTCTTGTTGTATATACTCATATTTTGTTCTCTCATATATGTATGTATCTACTTCAATTGATATACTTTTTTCATACATATATATGATTTGTACTTGTGCTTTAGCTAAAATTGACTCTTATATTTTTAAGCACAAAGTTGTTAATGCTAAGCTTACTTCAAATCTTATTTATCTTCAAGCTTATGCATTGTATTTCATAATTGGTATCAAAATTCAAAATTTGGTTGTTCTACATTTGGTACCTTAAAAGAAAATACTATATTTTAAGATATTTCAAAATTTTGTTTTCATAAGAAAAATTCAAAATTTTTGATTTGTATTGTCTATATGCAAGGAGAGCTTAACATCTCTCTTACATATAGATTCATGTTGAGTATATTATAAATTGAGGAGATTGACAACTCTTCTTTATATGATATACGTGTGTAGGGGGAGCTTCACATCTCCTCTTATGCATGACATATTATACGTTATGTGAATTAGGGCTTGTCATCCCTCTTTCATGTAATGTATATGTGTCGGGAAGCTAACTTAACGTCTTCCTCTTCATGAATTTATATCGCATATAAATTTTATTGATTGATTTGTATTTACCCCTCCTTGATCTCTTTGTTTTTAACAAAAAGGGGGAGAACAATTTGTTTGATGTATTTTTCTTTGAACCCTTTGTTGATGATTGACAAAAAGGGGGAGAAGAATTTGTGATTTTATATGCATGATTTCATGATTTCCTTACTTAAGGGGGAGAAAGATTTTGACTTGTGCTTTTACTCATGCATACCAAATAAATAAAAGAATATAAAAGTTTGAGAAAAAGATTTGTGCATTCTTGTGCATTCATTTGCATACATTTTTATGTACTTCATTGAATATCTATTGCTTATTTATTATGCATGAGTTAAGGGGGAGCTTCTTTGAAGCTTTACTTTAATCCATGCATATATAACTCCATGAGTTTTGTCATCATCAAAAAGGGGGAGATTGTTGGCCCAAAGGCCCTTCACCCTAGTTTTGATGATGATCAACTCATGTAGTTATAGTTACTAATGATCTTGTGTTTAATTAGTGACAGATTCATGATCAAGATCTTAGTAGGTGCATAGCTCAACAAAGGATAAAAGAACAAGATTTGGAGCTTGCATGTGGTGATCCAAGGAGTTTTTGGATCAAGCTTGGACCAAGTCAAGAAGATGAGAAGCCTTCAAGGGAAGACTTCAAGAAGTTGAAGACTTGTGTCTAGGTATAGAATTTGTATTTTTGTTTTAGTAAAAATGTAAAGGATAGATAGTTGGTGGATTGCTCAAGTCTATATCACACACACACTCTTGATTAGAACTCTTGATTTAAAGTGCTTTCATAAAAGATTTTGTTTAGAAAAGAATTTTTATTTGGAAAAAGATTTTTCTTTGAGACAAAATATTTGTTGGTTTTTGGTATTTCTATCATGTATATTCTTTAACCAAAACCAAGTTGTATACTAGATTTCAAAAACATAGATATTTCATATTGATTGTGTAGTGGATCATATCCATACACACCATGCTTTTAAATGGACTCAAATATCTTGTTTTTGTATTTGATAAAGGTTTGGAAAAACATTTCATGGAAAATTAAGTTTTTATCAAAAGAATTTTTACCAAGTATTTTACCTTGATAGTAGTATGACACATGCTCATACTCTATGATTTTTCAAGACCAAAACATTTTATCCAAGACCCAAAACCAAATCCAAATTTTCCAGGTCCTGGAAGTTCTGATTTTTCAGAATTTCTCAGTGACCGGTCGACCGGCAGTCGACCGGCACTCGACCGACATGCACAGTTTTGTGCATGTGCGTATCAGTCGACCGGGACTCGACCGATACTCGACCGACAGCACTGACACAGCCCCAACGGCTCTTTTTCTGGGCAGCCTATAAAAGGGGTTTTGTCAATGGTTTTAAGGTTAAAATTTTTAGGAGACTTCTTGAGCTGTTTTTTAGACACTTTTAGAGGAGTTTCTCTACAAGATTTTAGTGCAAATACTTCCAATCAAAAGGAAGAGTTTTTATCAAGAGAGTGTTTAAGTGATTTCTTGTGTTTTCCAACAAAGCTTTCTTTCCTTCATTTTCTCACCACACACTTGAGCTTTCCATTGCTAGATATTCTTATAGGTGTGTTGTAGTGAGAGTACTCTTTAGGTGATCAAGAGTTGTGATCATCAAAGAGATCTTTTCTTGTAATTTTGAGGAAACGGGCAAGTGTGCTCGTTGTGGTTGAGTTCGGGTGCGAACTTGTGGTGCGAGGTGCGTCCTCGTCAAGCCGGTGGGCTTGTGGTGTGTAAGGGACTTTGGGAGTCCGAGGGTTTGTAGGTGTACGGCACCGAGGAGAGATCCGGTGGGATCTTGCATAGTGGAAACCCTTCGTGTGTCGAAGGCGGGGATGTAGAGCAAGTGTGCTCGAACCTCGAAACAAACCCTTTGTGTTTGCGATTGCTTACTCTTCCCTCTCTCTCTCTTTGTCTCTATTTTATATCTTGCATTTACTTTCATTGTGTTCATCTTATATATGCATGATATATACCCTTGTGCTTAATTGATATAATTGCGTGGGATTGCTGTTAACACTAGTATTCAACCAAGAGAGCCAACGCGGCACCTCAACCCATTCAAGGGGAATCTAGGGGAGCTTGTCCAGAGCCTCGCAAGGGGAATTCGGCAACACTCTTGAGTTATACATAAGTGTTTAATTAAAAAAAATTTTAATTTGGTCAACTTAGTTTTAATTCCGCATTATTTGTTCACAAGTGACCATTAGATTAGCCATCACCTATTCACCCCCCCTCTAGGTGATATTTCATTGTCATCATTGAGTTACCATTGATTATGTGCAACTATTCTTCTAGGTATTAGATGGATTTGAATTTTCCTCCATCCGATGCCAACTCGGAGGGCAACGTCCCATTGCACAGCGCAATTGGGAGCGTCCATCCCCCGGCAAGTCAAGAAATTCTGAGTGGGCAATCTAATGCTAATCGGGGAGTGCCGGACAGAATCCCAGATTGGCTGTTGCAGTTGGCAAGTGTAAACAACCCTCGTAGAGCTCTTGAACAATTTCAAAAGCTCAACCCACCAGCCTTCAGAGGAGGAGTTGACCCTATTCAAGCTGAAGAATGGCTCCGACAAATTAAAAAGATACTGGAGGTAATGGAATGTACTGAGACCCAGCGAGTATCTTTCGCTTCTTTCATGTTCCAAGGAGAGGCCGAGCGCTGGTGGGAGATGGTAAAAGGAGGAGCTAAGAACTTGGGAAGGGAGATCTCTTGGAACTTCTTAGTTGCAAAGTTCAATGAAAAGTACATCCCTGGAGTAGTGAAGGACCGACTTGCGATGGAGTTCCAAGAGCTGAAGCAGGAGCAATGGACAGTGAGTCAATATGAAGCTAAATTCACTCAGCTGTCCAGGTATGCTGAGAAATTGGTGTCCGAGGAGGAAGATAGGACGAAGAGGTTCGTTAGGGGCTTGAGGCCAGAAATCAGGAGTAAGTTGATCCCTTTCCAACTGCAAGTTTACAGTCAAGCTGTAGAGAAGGCAATGGAAATTGAAAGGGATATGCAGGAGAATCAAGAGATGAGGACCAGGGAACTGCCCTATATGAAGCGCCCCCGGTATAATAATGCACCGAGTTTTGGGACTCAGCCCATGAGGCCCGACAGAAGCACGGGATCTTCCATCATGCCCACCCAGGGAAGCAAGATGAACACATGGCCCAAGCATAGGGGATTACCCCATTCAGCATCACCAATGTCCTCCCAACGCTCCAACTTTGCAGGAAACCAACGGTGTCCAAGGTGCAACCAAAGTCACACTGGTAGTTGCGCCACCGGTAAGCAATGCTTTTTCTGCGGAAGAATGGGTCACATGAGGAGGGACTGCCCAAACTTACATGGATACCCAGGAGTTAGCAGAGGGACGGGAAGACCAACCATGGGAATCGCCCCTACAACAGGAGGACCAGCTACCGCCTATCGACAACCTTTCAACAGAACTCGCTCGGCCATGACACAAGCATCTGTACAACAACCAAGAGTTCAGGGAAGGATGAATGCAATCACTCAGCAGGAGGCTCGAGCATCCAATGCCGTAGTGGAAGGTACCGTCTATGTATCCGATAATGTTGCTCGAGTATTGTTTGATCCCGGTGCTACACACTCTTTTATTTCTTCATCTTTTGCTGCAACTATTAACATGGAATCTGAACCCTTGAGCTATCAACTAGTGGTGTCAACCCCTGTAGGCGCCAGAGTGACCACTAGCGAGTGTTATAAGGGATGTAAAATCATCATAGGTGAGATGAAGACACAGGCAGACCTGATTAAGCTAGGAGAAATGGAGTTTGACATCATCCTAGGAATGGATTGGTTGTCAACATATCGGGTTCATGTAGACTGTTATCAGAAGAAGATAATTTTTAAGTTGGAGGGGACTCCCGAAAGAGTTTATGAAGGGATGAAGAATAAAATCAGCACTCCAGTCATTTCTGCCTTAAAGGCCACTAAGTTATTGAGGTAAGGGTGTCAAGGATTTTTGGCAACCCTTATTAGTGAAGAAGACATGAAGATTAAGATTGAAAACATAGAAGTTGCAAGAGACTATCCTGATGTCTTTCCGGAGGATCTACCCGGCTTACCCCCAGATAGAGAAGTAGAATTTTCCATTAATCTTCTAGCTGGGACAAGTCCCATATCCAGGGCACCTTATAGAATGGCACCCGCAGAAATGAATGAATTGAAGGACCAGTTGCAAGAGTTGCTAAGCCTCGGGTTTATTCGGCCGAGTGTATCACCTTGGGGTGCTCCGGTATTATTTGTTAAGAAGAAGGATGGGAGCATGAGGTTGTGCATAGATTATCGAGAGCTGAACAAGGTCACTATCAAGAATCGATATCCTTTGCCAAGGATTGATGACCTATTTGACCAACTTCAGGGTGCCAGCATATTTTCCAAGATAGATCTAAGATCAGGATATCATCAATTAAAGATCAAACCGGAAGATGTTTCTAAGACTGCCTTTCGGACCAGATATGGCCATTATGAATTTTTAGTAATGCCATTTGGCTTGACCAATGCTCCAGCAGCATTTATGGATTTGATGAATAGAATTTTCCAGCCATATCTAGATCAGTTCGTAGTGGTGTTCATTGATGACATACTGATCTATTCAAAGAGCAAGGAGGATCATGAAAGACACTTGAGGATAGTGTTACAATTATTGAGAGAGAAGCAACTTTATGCAAAGCTTAAGAAGTGTGAGTTCTGGCTGAATGAAGTTGGGTTCTTGGGTCACATCATAAATGAAGAAGGAATATCAGTGGACCCCACAAAGATTGAGGCGATAAAGGGATGGCCTCAACCTACCAATGTCACTGAGGTGCGAAGCTTCCTCGGATTGGCTGGATATTACCGGAGGTTTGTAGAAGGATTTTCTAAGATAGCTGCACCCTTATCCCAGTTAACTAAGAAAGGCCTCAAATTCCATTAGGGAGATGATCAGCAGAAAAGTTTTCAAGAACTAAAAGATAAGTTAACATCGGCTCCAATCTTAGCCATGCCCATTGGAAACGAAGGTTATGTTGTTTTCAGTGATGCATCAAAGTCAGGCCTGGGGTGTGTATTGCTGCAAAATGGGAGGGTAATTGCATATGCTTCTAGACAACTAAGGAGCCATGAAAAAAATTACCCTACCCATGATCTTGAGTTAGCTGCAGTCATTTTTGCCTTAAAAATTTGGCGGCACTACCTTTATGGAGTATCATGTGATATTTATACAGATCATAAAAGCCTGAAATATATTTTCACCCAAAAGGAATTGAATATGCGCCAAAGAAGATGGTTAGAGTTAATGAAGGACTATGACTTGGACATTCATTATCACCCCGGAAAGGCCAACGTGGTGGCCGATGCTCTGAGCCGGAAGTCTGGAGGATCCTTGGCAGCATTGTTAACACAGCAATCGGAGTTGATAAGGGAGATGGAAAGAATGCAACTTGAAATTCACATAAGAGGGCCCCGGGATGGAGTGAACCATATAAATCAAATTAATATTGGTTTCGATCTCTATGAAGAAATCAAGGAAGCTCAAAGGAAAGATGAACAGACAGCTAAGAATTTTGAGAAAGTGCAAAGAGGTGAAACCCAAGAATTTATTATTTCCAGAGATTTGCTGAGGAAGGGAAACCGAATAGTTATACCGCCAGATTTTAAGCTCAAGGAGCGAATTCTAACTGAAGCCCATTGCACTCCTTACACCGCACACCCTGGAACAACCAAGATGTATCAGGATTTGCAGGCGAACTTTTGGTGGGAAGGAATGAAGAAGGACATAGCAAATTTTGTACAGAGATGTTTGATATGCCAACAAGTTAAGGCTGAACATAAGAAGCCTCCTGGACTCCTCATGCCCTTACAAATCCCTGAATGGAAGTGGAGTAATATTACTATGGATTTTGTGACAGGACTCCCTAGATCCCCTCAAGGATATGATGCCATCTGGGTGATAGTCGATCGACTTACCAAGTCCGCTCATTTTCTGCCCATACGAATAAACTATTCGATGGATAGATTAGCCCAGATTTACCTCCGAGAGATAATCAGGATTCATGGAGTCCCTGAGACGATTGTGTCAGATCGTGACCCTCGGTTTCAGTCAAGGCTATGGATCAGTCTATCCCAAGCTCTGGGCACCAAGCTACACCCAAGTACAGCTGCTCATCCGCAAACCGACGGACAATCAGAAAGAACTATACAAATATTGGAAGACATGCTGAGAGCATGCGTGTTGGATTTCGGGGGAAATTGGGAGAAATACCTATCATTAGTGGAGTTTGCATATAACAATAGTTATCAATCTACTATTGGAATGCCGCCATTCGAAGCCCTGTACGGCAGGAAGTGTAGATCTCCGATTTGCTGGGAAGATATTGGAGACCGAACATTATTCGGAGCCGATATAGTGGTAGATACTACAGAGAAGATCCGGATGATAAGGAAGAGAATGAAGGCGGCCCAGAGTAGACAGAAGACATATGCGGATCGGCGCCGAAGACCTTTGGAGTTTGCAGAAGGCGACAAAGTTTTCTTGAAGGTATCACCAATAAAAGGGATGGTACGGGGTGGCAAACGGAATAAGTTGGACCCCCGGTATATTGGACCCTTTGAAATACTGGAAAGAATTGGACCTCTGGCATATCGGTTAGCTTTACCACAAGAGATTGAAAAAATACATGACGTATTTCATGTGTCCCAATTGAGGAAGTATGTACCAGATCCGAGCCATGTTCTTAGATACTCACCACTGCAGCTCCAAGACGACTTGTCATATACTGTGGAGCCGGTTCAAATCCTAGACAGGAAGGAGAAACAACTGCGAAACAAAGCAATCCCTTTAGTGAAGGTTTTATGGAGAAGTAAAGAGATTGAAGAAGCTACCTGAGAATCAGAGGAAGAGATGATGCAGAATTACCCGCAACTTTTCCAAGGTACGTCAGGCTTCGGGGACGAAGCTCTCTTTTAGGAGGGGAGAATGTAACAACCAAAATTTTATTGTATCTAATTCCTCCTCACCTTAAATATTAAGAATGTTGTTTAAGGCATTATATAGAAGTAGTCACCCTCCATAATTCTATGTCAACAAATTAAACTTAATTAATAGACCCACTTCCCTTTTCAATGTTTTTATTTAATCATTTGATTGTGGTGACTAAAAATGTTTAGCATGAAGGCTTATGTGCATGTATTTTGGGCAAATTTATGACTTAGGTAATGGTAAAAGAAAATGTCAACCCAATCCATCATATCCCCTTAATCACCAAACTTATCCTAATACCTTTTTAGTGGTAAGTATGCATTAGGGGGAAGATTAAAGGGGCTAATATTATTAATCACCATGCTTATCCTAATACCTTTTTAGTGGTAAGTATGTATTAGGGGGGGAGATTAAATGGGCTAATGATTCTTGAAAGTTGGGTTTCCATGTGGCACCTTGAGAGAGTCTTGGCCAAGTGGCATCATGAGGATACACCACCTAGTTCTTGCAATTCCAAGGAGTTGACTAGAAGCTTGCCTCTTCATCTTCCTCACTCAAAATTCTGCAGAATTTTTCTCCCAAATCCTGAAAATTTTCCTTGCAATTGTGAAGAAATTGAAGCCCTAAATCCCCCATTTCATCTCATCCATAGAAATTTAAGAATTGAAACTAGGGTACCCTCTTTTTGCCCGAATTCCTACTCTTCTAGACTCTGAAGCAGAAATCCTCGAGAGGGAGGGCAGTGACACAGGCGCACAGCAAGTAGAGCCGCAGCAGAGCGCGGGGCTCTGTTACTTTGCCGCGGAACCGCGGCAAAGGAGAGGTTTCTGCGGCAATTTGGGGGAGAGAAGGCTCGATCTTTGGGGAGGAGGTTCCTGGTGAGCTGGGGGTGAGATCTCCCACGGCCAAACAGCATTATTCTGAGGCTTAATTCTCTGTTTCAGAGTATTGAAACATAGTGAGTAAACCTAACCATTTGGGATTATGTTATCCTATTAATGCTTGAAAAATCAGAACTTTACATTTGTGTAGGTGACTCACAATGGTATTATTTGCTGTTTTTGTGATATCTTTACGCTAGATGAAAATCGATGAGTATTACTTAATTATTGTGCCCTATATCATATTGTGATGTGATAAATGTGTGGTATACATGTTTTAACTCACTAATTTGACTTAGATAAGGCAATTTAGTATCTTAAATTCGCTGTTTGTTAAGTAACTTTAGGTTAATGAAAATGCAAAAGAGTAGTACATGCTTGATTATGTTTCTACATTACATCGTTATGATATGTGTGTGTAGAACTCTTGTGCTAGTATATTATGTATGCCTATTGAGCCAAATTAGCGTATTATGTCGCTATCTTTCTTGGTTATTATCATGATAATCGATTCGATATGGATATGATATAAACTTGAAGCTTGCTTTATGTTCACAAGAGTACATGGGGAATAATCCCTCTTTATGTCATAACTTTATGTGGTGTACTAGTGAGTACATGTGGATGGTTGCATATGTGCATACGGGGTTGGAATTGGCGCATTATGGCGTTACTATGATTTTGGGAAACCCTAGTGCATGTTTCTTTATTGTGGCACATCATTTTGGGCATGACATGTAAGTTAGTTTATATTGCTTAGTATGAATATCATAACTTTCACTTGTATGATGCATTTATATATATATAAGGAGGAAGGGGCCGTGCGGGAGCCGGTAGGAGGGGGAAGACGGGGATTTGACACACATATGTATATATATATATTAGGAGGAAGGGGCCGTGCGGGAGCCGGTAGGAGGGGGGAAGACGGGAAAATTTATATATTTTATATGAATTATATATATATGGAGGAAGGGGCCGTGCGGGAGCCGGTAGGGGGTGGAAGACGGGGAAATTTCTTTCAGATTGAATAATATCCATAAGTGATTGTTAAGTTGCATTCATGTTTGATATTGCTTATGCTAATCTAAATTGTCACTTTATGAATATAACGAGCCTAGTTGATGTGAGTGGACTTACCCATGAAAACTTCATACATAATCATACAATTATATCTTTTGTGTCATGATATAGTTAAATGTCACTTTTGATGGTGTAGTCATGTAGACCACATATGTATGGAACTTGGAACAAGTAAGGTAATTCGAATAAATTATTGTCATGGGACTCATTGTAATTTATCTTTTCTAAACTGTTTAGCTTATGAAAGTGTTATACCAATTCCCTATGATATGGTTTACTCATTGAGCTGTCGAGCTCATTTTATTTTATTTCCATCTTTTCAGGTTTGGATAAGGGTAAGGGACCTCTCTAAATGGAAAGGTTAAGTTATGGATGGCATAATGTATTGTAGCATCATTTTGGTTTTGTTATGTGATCTTAAATGTGTAGGTATAGACCCTATGGAAGTCTTTATGGAAAAACATGTTAAGTTGTACTTGATGTACATTTTGTCCTTATAGTATTTGAGACCTTTGTCTTGTATGTAATATTATGTTCTGGGTATGTGAATCCCTTGGATAGGTATGTTTTGGAATTTTGGAACGATGACAATATGTGGGAATGCTTATTGTTGGAAAGTAACTCTTGAAATGTTGATGTAAAGACTAAGCTTGCAATGTAAGGAATGAAGTCATGATATATGTTTGTGGTTAAGACTTGGTATATGTGATTGATAAGTAGGCCGGGTGTGCCGAAATTATTGGTGATATAAGTAGGCCTTTGAGCCGAAATCTTGATTATTGTAAGTGAAAAAAAAAAAGGAATATTAAGGATGATGCTGCCAAAATTTTTCTTAATTTAAGGTTAACGGAGATAAATGTTGTTGTAGGCCTAATCTTGTTTATTAGAAACTGGGGCCGTTACACGTACACACCGCAAGCCCACAAGCTCGCCGAGGCCGCACCTCAAACAACAAGTTCGCACCCGAACTCACTTGTCCGCCTCCTCAAAGAACAAAGAAGAAGTCTTTGGTGATCACAACATTTTGATCACCTAAAAACAATCTCACAATAACACTCCTATAGGATGAATATGTCAATGGGTTGCTCAAGTGTTTGTGAGAAAAACAAGGATGGAAGTGGTGGAGGAAAACTCAAGAAAATCTCTTTTAACACTCTTGATAAAACACCCCTTTTGATTGGAAGTATTAGCCCTCAATTTAGTGGAGAAAACTCTTTTAATGAAGTAGGAAAATCTGGCTCAAAACCCACTAAAAAATCTTCTTGAAGTCTTCACTTGGAGTCTTCTCATCTTGGTCCAAACACCGTACAGCTCCAAAACTTGACTTTAAATCCTTTGTTGAAGCTATGCACCTACTAAGATCTTGATCATAAATCTGTCACTAATTAAACACAAGATCATTAGTATAAAAACTACATGAGTTGATCATCATCAAAACTAGAGTGATAGGCCTTTGGGCCAACAATCTCCCCCTTTTTGATGATGACAAAACTCATGAAGTTATATATGTATGTATTAAAGTAAAGCTTCAAAGAAGCTCCCCTTTAACTCATGCATAACAAATAAACAAATAAATATGCAATGTATGCTCATAAACATGTATGAAATCTAGGAGATAAACATGTCAATCAAGCATAAAACAAATCAAATTCTTTTTCTCCTATTTGCAAAACAAAACATATATGCATAAACATAAAAACTACTCCCCCTTTATGAATAAAGGAAGGAAAACATGCATATATCTCAAATACTTCTCCCCCTTTTTGTCAATCATCAACAAAGGGGTTAAAGTAAAAACAAAACAACAAATTTTTCTCCCCCTTTTTGTAATAAACAAAGAGATTAATAAGGGGTGAAATCAAAGCAATCAAATAAAAGGTATATGTGATATACATTCATGAAGAGGAAAACGCTAAGTTAGCTTCCCTACATATATGCATTACATGAAGACGGGATGACAAGCCCTAATTCACATAACACATAATCTGTAATGCATAAGAGGAGATGTGAAGCTCCCCCTACACACATGTATCACATAAAGAAGAGTTGTCAAGCTCCTCAATACAAGATACACTCAATATGAATTTATATGTAGAAGAGATGTTAAGCTCCCCTTACATATAGGCAATACACATCAAAAATGTTTTGATTTTTAATTGTTCAAACAAAATTTTGAATTTTTCTCAATAAAACAAAATTTGAGATATTTTAGTAAATCATAAAAAAATTTTAAGGTACCACTTGTAATCAAATTTTAAGATACCGATTGAAAAAAAAAAATCATGTTGATACCAATTGTAAATAAACATTACAAATTTTGAATTTTTCAAATAGGCAATACATATTGATACCAATTGTAAATTTATAACAAATTTGAAATAGAAACATATTCATATGAATTAAAAAGCCATGCATAAGCTTTATTAAAATGTCAATTGAGATACCAATTGAAAATAAAGTTTTAACTTAAGCTTAGCATAAACTTTGTGCTTTAAATATGTAAACCAATTGTAAAGCAAGCACATGAAAATCATATATATGTATGAAAAGAGAATACGAATAGCAATTGATATTATAGAAATAATGAAGCATACATATATAGAAAACAAAATATGAGTATATACAAAATTATCAATTTAGATACCAATTGAAAAGATCCAATGATACCAATTGAAAATAACAATGTAAATCAAGTATATTACTCATAACCTACCACCCTTTATATGCACAAGGTAAAGGATTTTCCAATAAGGCTTACAAGGCATACTCGCCCAGCCATCCGCCCATAAATAATGTAGGAAGGGGTTTTCGAAAATAGGGTTTGAAAACATTTTATAGTGAAAACCACTACCCAATTGGAGAATAATAACTTGTTAAAAATAATTTTTGAAACACTAGTTAAAGATCCTTTAAAAACAAGAAATCAAATCATATGTTTTTCATGAGTCATACCAAATACACAAGAGATGGCACTCAAAGACTATAAAGCTCAAAAATATGTTCATGAACCAAGGTCATGACAAAACAAATAAAGTGTGAGTGTCCAAGAATCATGTAATTAGCATTGTCATGAAAATAATCAATAAAGCTCAAATTAAACATGAATATTATTTTCTCAAACAAAACATGAAAATTCATTTTTCATATAAAACAAACTTCATGGTATATGTATGATTTATCCAATCCTAACAATATACATACATATCCCAAACATAAAAGAGTCTATTAAAGGTATTTGCATGAAGGCAAGAGACTCACGGGTATACATGTATATTTACTAGATTTGAATACAAAATACATATACATGAAGTAAAACACGAAAATTGACAAAACAGGTATAAATGAGAGAATCATCAAAACTAGGCTATATATGTGCATATAGTGAGTACAAATGAACAATGAAGTGCAAACATATATGAATCAATTTGTTGCTCACTACTTGTACAAGTATACATCCAAGTTTTGATAAAAACTACATTTAAACTAGTATTTATCACATGAAGCGCATAAATGAATAAAACATAACATGCTAAATAATCATCAAATGAAAGAAGCATGTAAACTTAACTAAGAGTTTTAGAGATAGTTACCAACACATGAACTATACTCCAAAGCTCCAAAACATGGTGGTCGTCCCACGAAACCTCCTTGATAGCGATGCTGAAAAGTCACCTAGGGGGGTGAATAGGTGACAATGCTAATCAAAGGGCAAATAAAAAATTTAAAGCTACAACAATTACCAATCAAGATTCACAAGATGAATGCAAGCAAGTAAATATGACAATGAATATGATGAGCAAGAATAAGAGCAAGTATAGTAAAGTAAAGAGTGCAAGAAAGTAAACCAATCGCAAACACAAGGATATGTTATCGAGGTTCGAGCACCCAGCTCTACTCCCCGCCTTCCCCAGAAGGATTCTAGCTACTTCCACTATCACAAAGAACAATTACAACAGGAGTACCCAACTCCACAATTACAATCACAAGAATCTCTGAGTAGTCACAAGACCACAAACTCTCTCTTTCAAAAATCT
Source organism: Agave tequilana (assembly GCA_038442645.1). NCBI lineage: Eukaryota > Viridiplantae > Streptophyta > Magnoliopsida > Asparagales > Asparagaceae > Agave > Agave tequilana. The sequence continues at coordinate 108,948 of JAVJIF010010742.1, forward strand.
CTTCCCTTACAAAGGTCCTTAGAGAATAATGAGTAGAATTGAAGCTCTTTTGTGTATAAGGAAAAGAAATTGAAATCAGAGAAAATCTTTTGAAAACCCTTCAGAAAATTGAGAGAATTTAGCACAAAAATCAAGAACTTTTGAAAGCCTTAAACTTTAAAACTTTTGAATTTTCTCCTATAAAGATTGTTGTCCCAATCTCTCCCCAAACACCCCTATTTATAGGAGAGGGCTAGGGTTTAGGGATAAAACATAATTACTGATGTTTAGGAGGTAATCAGTTTAAAATATATTAATTAAACTAATTTTAAGCACAAAAGGACAAAAATAAACAGCTCATTAAAAACTGCCCGTTACTGTTCAACGGCTAGATCGGTCGACCGGTGCGGTCGACCGCTAGTTCAAAATTATAACCGTTACAGGCATACGGTCGACCGCCCGGTCGACCGAAAAAACCAGAGAGCAAAAACTGTAGTCCGGTCGACCGCCCCGGTCGACCGACAGACATGCACACGGATACGTGCATCTGCCAGGACCTCGGTCGACTGGGACGGTCGACCGGTATAACCTGACACAGATTCGGTCGACCGGCCGGTCGACCGGAACTGGTCAAAAATCAGACTTAGAAGGAATTTAAGAAAAGATTAAGATTTTGATAAAAATACTTTTGAACAGGGATTAGTATAAAACATAAATATATATCTGTAGGCAAAATCTTGTATGCAAAATATTTTTGTATAAATTATAGGAAAACATTTTGGATTGAACATGTGCGCAAAAACGTGTGTGATAGAGCTTCAAACCTATCCACTATTCTTTAACAAACTATAAAAACTAAAAACAAAATAATTAAAGACTTCTTGAGCAATCTTCAAGTCTTTGAGCCATCCAATGCCTTGCTAGTGCCTTCTCTTCTATGATCCTTCCTTGATTGTGCAATTTGCCTTCCTTGCTATGTGAAACTTAGAAGTTCTTGCAAAAGCAAAGCCAATGGTCTCCAAGCATGGTATAAACCCTGAAACTTATCTTGAATGAACTCATTAGTACCAAATAGCTCTTATTTGGTTTGTCATCATCAAAACACAAAACAAGAGAGTGTAACCTCTTGGGCCAAAGTCTCCCCCTTTTTGATGATGACAAAACAAATAGGCTATAAACAAAAATATGGGGGAGGAGAAGACTCCCCCTCAAATTATGCTATATGAAAAACACAAGAACATACTCTTGATGTCAATAGAAACCAAATTGAAACAATACCAATAAAACACAAAATACAAGAGTTCTCAAATTCATGAAACGCAAAACTCATGACTAAAACTTATAATACCAAAACATATAAATTCATGTGGAACCAAGACCAAATGAACTTATTTTTGTCCATGTAAACTTATTTTCCCCCTTTTTGTCATACATCAAAAAGGGTTATGAAAAACATGTCTATTCAATAATACAAACATTAAGTTCTCCACAAATAAACAAAAATCTAGCAAAATCAAGATGTTTAGTGAAAATATCGGCTAGTTGTAAATCCGTGGAAACATAATCAATATCTATATCACCTTTCTCAAAATGATCTCTAAGAAAGTGATATCTAATCTCAATGTGTTTGGTCTTACTATGTTGATTTGCATTCTTAGTCATGTGTATAGTACTAGTATTATCACAAAATATTTTTATATGATCAAAGTGCAAATCTGTAATACCCTAATCTAATAATACTGTATTTTAAAATTTTCACAAGTATTGATTTTGATCTATCGATTATTTTTATTTATCAAATTAATTTCTTTCTCCTGTGATTATAATTGTTGAATATGCAAAATTATTTTCGGATGATATATGACAAATTATTCTTCCATTATTAATTATTGTTGATTCTATTTTAGTGTATCATTATTTATTATTAGTGTTCTATTATTTTGGGCATTTAATTTAATATTGGCATTTGTACTAATCATGGTGGCGGTGTTCTTCTTGTTAGCCTCTCACCCTATTTCCTATTTACCTATTTGAATTCTAGCCATTAACCGTACTCTTGTTATTTTGATCCTTTTCCCGATATTTATCCTCATTACCCAAATTCAATTCATAACCCGTTACCCGATATCTATACACATTTACTCTATTTGAATCTACCCGCAAACCCAATAACCCAAATACCCATCCTATTTATATAATACTAAACCTAAACCTAGACATTAACCCTAACCTAATTAATCTTCTCCTCTCTAATACCCTCACAGCCGCACCCTCTCCTTCTCCACCTGCGGCTGTCCCCCTTCTCCATGGCCGGCCTCCTCCACCAGCAGGGCGCAACAACCAGTAGCCAAGCCCAGCCTGCTACATCACCCTTGCAGCCATGGCACCTCCCCTCTCCAACAGCAGCCCACCTCTTCTCCTCTCCTGCAGATCCAGCCCCTTCTCTTCCCTGGCAGGCGGCACAACCAGCAGCAGCAACAAGGGAAGGAGACAGCAGGCCATGGCAGCGCTCGGCAGCCCGCGTGCACAGATCCAGGCCATGGCGCACATACGGCAAGGTGTGCACCCACAGGAGCAACCCAGGTGACCTGCTCCCTCCCCCCCCAGCGTGGCCGACAGCCCCTCCTTCCCTCCTGCAGACCTGGACAGCCACCGACAACCAAAACAGCGAGGAACAGCCCAAATCTGCAGGCTGTCCAGATCTGCGCAAGTTCGGGCGAGCTGGTCGTTCTCCCGATCCACGCCATCCCGTCGCCGGAGACCAGCACGGTGACCTTCCCCAGTGTCTTGGCCACCCCCCATGCAGTCCGTTGGCGAGGAATCGCACCACAGCGACCATGGCAGCAACTCGCTCGACGACGCGCACGGCAGATCCAGATTCAGACCAGCAGCACAAGCAGCGGGCGAGCGGCGATTCCAGGCCCTTCCGGCGAGCGCGAGACCTCCAGCTTGCTGCCATGCCTTCTCCAGCAACCTGGCTACCTTCCCATGCGGTCCGACAGCGAAGAGCGGCACCACGGCGACCGTAACGGCGACTCGCCCGGTAATGCGCAGATTTCCCAATGTGAGTGTTTCTCTCCCTCTTTCTATTTTCTATCTCATTATTATATGCATTGGTTTATAGATGTATTTTAATGTGTATGTAGAGTGAATGTAGAACTTGTATACTTTGTTGTGTGAGAGAGAGGAGGCATATACATGTTTTATTGTGTAGAGATCACCGAGCATGAAGGTGGACGGTCATCTCCCGTTTATTTTACATGTTGGATGTATAGGAATATGATATGCATGATTCTTGATACATGTTAGAACCCCCATGTTTGTCCTATGTATATCTAGAGTATTGTTGTAGACATATCAGGATGTAGCATGAGGGTAATTGAGATGGATATATGATGGAATGACCTGACTTATCATGTTAGAACTTAGATACATGTTTATGATATGTTGCGATACTGAGAGTTGGGATGTTATGACTAATTATTAATAGAAGTGGTGATTGTGAATACTTATGAATCAGAGTTGTATGTTTGAGTGAGAGGACTAGTACTGGATATTGTTGATGTATGTTGGAACGATAATTATTATATCAGATTGCTAGATGTATAATGGAACTAAATGATTGTGGAACTATTGAGAATATGAGTTGACTGTAATGACTTCAGACTGATCTGGATTTATGCTATTTACATTGAATGATGATCAGTAATTAGACCTGACTTTATTAGTTGAGTATTTGAGGACATATCAGATATGACTGGATTAGTTGAGTTGTGATTTAGATTGATATTGAGTTAGAGGTTATCCAGAATCTATGTTCCTTATATTAGAGCCTGACTTGTTTTGAGATGAGATTGACGTTGTTGGCATTTGAGATTCATTAGATGATATGTGTTGATGTTAAGTATCAGTAGTAACTATGCTTTATTGTAGTTGATCGAGGATACATTGGATGTGATCTTACTTTACTAAAAGATTATGACGATTGGATTGATGCATGAACTTATTCAGAGTTGGACTGAACTTGTGTTATAGATGATATTAGATTTACATTCTTTATGGTTAAACCTGATATGCATTAAGTTGAGCTTGATATATTTCAAGTAGACTACTTTCCAGACTTGATATTCATTTATTGGTAATGATTTAAGTGATGATTCATGTGGGTATTGATGATGGACTTGTTATGATATAGGAGACTGGATTTCTTGATATATGGATCAGTGTATAGACTTAGTTAGAATTTGAATTGATTTGGGATTCATGTTATTTACATTGGAGATTGATCAGTAGTTAGATGTGACCATCTTAGTTGAGTTGTGATTTAGAAATATCGATGATTTGGAGGAATGAGTTGAATACATACTTTGCTTGGATTATTCTGTTCATGCAGTAGGTTGTTACTCATCTTGGATAATCTTGTTTTACCTGTGAAACCTGACTGATTATTCTTTATATATATATCTACCTGATACTCTTGTCCATGTTACTTAATTGCTGGGAAAATATTATTACACGGTAACAACACCCGCATGTTTACTTGTTATATACTCCTGTTATACCGGTGTCCTGTTCATGATATTATACACTCCTGTTATACCGGTACCCTGACTTTCACATGTTGATATTGTTACCGTGACCACCACTGAGTCATCCCAGAGATTTAAGTAACATGTATACTAAATAATCTTGATAAACTAAAACACGATAACAAACAACTTGCACTGGGATTGGGGAGATTGATGGAGGAGACAGCGTCCGTATTTTGGGTGGACCTAGGATTTAGGTTGCGCAGCCGAAAGAGGGTTCCACTGCAGGGTTCCCGTGGGTGACTGGCACCCCGTCATGTTTCCTGTTCTTGTTTACATGTTCTTGACTACCTGGCGGTAGGTCCTGGTTCAGCGCCAGGAGTCTGGGCCGTGGTCCCGGGTATGTACGGGACCCACCTAAAGCATGGACAATGTCTCCAACCGATCAGTTTCAATAACTTAAGGGCATCGATTGGCATGTGTGGTAGGTGTAGTATGGGATGCGTCTATTATATGTGACAATTGGTGTTCGCTGACATAATTAATAATAAACTGTTGATGCTTTGTGACTGACTGTAATCACCTGATTGTATATCACTATGTTAGACTCAAGATTTTAACCATGACCTGATTATCATGACCAGGACCAGACTTATGACCAGACTTGGATACCAGTTTAGTGACATGTGATGGATACCTATTTTGACATTGATTGCATATTTACAGTTGTGCCATTTGACTGCTATCTGTATTCATGTCTTCATCATATGAGTTACTGTTCAGTTATTTATTGTGTTATTTAGTCTTTCTATCTGCAGTTGTCCTTATTATTATATATGCACATGGTTTCTTCTGCACGAGTTGTTTCCCCTTTACACACACACTCATTATGGTCGCGTTCTGACGACCCTGGATTTGCACGTCCAGATATTGGACGAATGTTTCTAATGTGCAGGTATTTGATGAGACGGTACGCTTTGCGAGGAGCTTGGGTCCTCTTCCTTTGATTCTGGTACTTTTGCATTTTCTGTTCCTGCTATTATTCTTTGAATCTTGTATATCACACTTAGCCTGTCATTCTATTTCTGTTATTTCATGATACTATCCTTTATCGCTTTCAGCTGTCATATCCTTGTCATTATCCATTTGTCATCATGTATATGTATTGTTGCAGTGATTCGATGATTATTATAGTTCTGATTATAGCTTGTTCAGGTTAATTTAGGCTTAGCGTATATACGTGGGGTATTTTCCTCGCGTATATACGTTGCCATAACGTCTCCGTATCTTGAGGATCGGGGCGTTACAGAGTGGTATCAGAGCCAGGTTTTCGACTTGTGATCTTGAATTTTGACTCTTGTTTCGCAAGAGAGACCTAGTTCTTACCGGTAACTTGAATAAGTTATTCTTACACTGCAATATACATATACTATTCACATGATAATGTTGACTCCATTTGGAATTGATCGTCCTTCCTTTGGGATTCCATCCTTGATCTGTTGATATCCACGATTCCAACACTTCATTTAGAGTGATTTGGATGTCCATCTTAATTTCATCCTTCTTTCCTATTCATTCCTCCTGATTCTATCTCTTGAGATCGGTTACTCCATGTTGAAGCCGGTAGCAGAAATCAGAGCGCGCAGCGGAAGCGTGGTGAAGTCTTGATGCAGTGAGAAGTGTGGAAGCTTCATTTTCTTCCTAATTTGATTTTTATCATTCCCCGCTTTATTGAAATTTCGAGGACGAAATTTTTATTAAGGTGGGTAGAATGTAATACCCCTAATCTAATAATACTGTATTTTAAAATTTTCACAAGTATTGATTTTGATCTATCGATTATTTTTATTTATCAAATTAATTTCTTTCTCCTGTGATTATAATTGTTGAATATGCAAAATTATTTTCGAATGATATATGACAAATTATTCTTCCATTATTAATTATTGTTGATTCTATTTTAGTGTATCATTATTTATTATTAGTGTTCTATTATTTTGGGCATTTAATTTAATATTGGCATTTGTACTAATCATGGTGGCGGTGTTCTTCTTGTTAGCCTCTCACCCTATTTCCTATTTACCTATTTGAATTCTAGCCATTAACCGTACTCTTGTTATTTTGATCCTTTTCCCGATATTTATCCTCATTACCCAAATTCAATTCATAACCCGTTACCCGATATCTATACACATTTACTCTATTTGAATCTACCCGCAAACCCAATAACCCAAATACCCATCCTATTTATATAATACTAAACCTAAACCTAGACATTAACCCTAACCTAATTAATCTTCTCCTATCTAATACCCTCACAGCCGCACCCTCTCCTTCTCCACCTGCGGCTGTCCCCCCTTCTCCATGGTCGGCCTCCTCCACCAGCAGGGCGCAACAACCAGTAGCCAAGCCCAGCCTGCTACATCACCCTTGCAGCCATGGCACCTCCCCTCTCCAACAGCAGCCCACCTCTTCTCCTCTCCTGCAGATCCAGCCCCTTCTCTTCCCTGGCAGGCGGCACAACCAGCAGCAGCAACAAGGGAAGGAGACAGCAGGCCATGGCAGCGCTCGGCAGCCCGCGTGCACAGATCCAGGCCATGGCGCACATACGGCAAGGTGTGCACCCACAGGAGCAACCCAGGTGACCTGCTCCCTCCCCCCCAGCGTGGCCGACAGCCCCTCCTTCCCTCCTGCAGACCTGGACAGCCACCGACAACCAAAACAGCGAGGAACAGCCCAAATCTGCAGGCTGTCCAGATCTGCGCAAGTTCGGGCGAGCTGGTCGTTCTCCCGATCCACGCCATCCCGTCGCCGGAGACCAGCACGGTGACCTTCCCCAGTGTCTTGGCCACCCCCCATGCAGTCCGTTGGCGAGGAATCGCACCACAGCGACCATGGCAGCAACTCGCTCGACGACGCGCACGGCAGATCCAGATTCAGACCAGCAGCACAAGCAGCGGGCGAGCGGCGATTCCAGGCCCTTCCGGCGAGCGCGAGACCTCCAGCTTGCTGCCATGCCTTCTCCAGCAACCTGGCTACCTTCCCATGCGGTCCGACAGCGAAGAGCGGCACCACGGCGACCGTAACGGCGACTCGCCCGGTAATGCGCAGATTTCCCAATGTGAGTGTTTCTCTCCCTCTTTCTATTTTCTATCTCATTATTATATGCATTGGTTTATAGATGTATTTTAATGTGTATGTAGAGTGAATGTAGAACTTGTATACTTTGTTGTGTGAGAGAGAGGAGGCATATACATGTTTTATTGTGTAGAGATCACCGAGCATGAAGGTGGACGGTCATCTCCCGTTTATTTTACATGTTGGATGTATAGGAATATGATATGCATGATTCTTGATACATGTTAGAACCCCCATGTTTGTCCTATGTATATCTAGAGTATTGTTGTAGACATATCAGGATGTAGCATGAGGGTAATTGAGATGGATATATGATGGAATGACCTGACTTATCATGTTAGAACTTAGATACATGTTTATGATATGTTGCGATACTGAGAGTTGGGATGTTATGACTAATTATTAATAGAAGTGGTGATTGTGAATACTTATGAATCAGAGTTGTATGTTTGAGTGAGAGGACTAGTACTGGATATTGTTGATGTATGTTGGAACGATAATTATTATATCAGATTGCTAGATGTATAATGGAACTAAATGATTGTGGAACTATTGAGAATATGAGTTGACTGTAATGACTTCAGACTGATCTGGATTTATGCTATTTACATTGAATGATGATCAGTAATTAGACCTGACTTTATTAGTTGAGTATTTGAGGACATATCAGATATGACTGGATTAGTTGAGTTGTGATTTAGATTGATATTGAGTTAGAGGTTATCCAGAATCTATGTTCCTTATATTAGAGCCTGACTTGTTTTGAGATGAGATTGACGTTGTTGGCATTTGAGATTCATTAGATGATATGTGTTGATGTTAAGTATCAGTAGTAACTATGCTTTATTGTAGTTGATCGAGGATACATTAGATGTGATCTTACTTTACTAAAAGATTATGACGATTGGATTGATGCATGAACTTATTCAGAGTTGGATTGAACTTGTGTTATAGATGATATTAGATTTACATTCTTTATGGTTAAACCTGATATGCATTAAGTTGAGCTTGATATATTTCAAGTAGACTACTTTCCAGACTTGATATTCATTTATTGGTAATGATTTAAGTGATGATTCATGTGGGTATTGATGATGGACTTGTTATGATATAGGAGACTGGATTTCTTGATATATGGATCAGTGTATAGACTTAGTTAGAATTTGAATTGATTTGGGATTCATGTTATTTACATTGGAGATTGATCAGTAGTTAGATGTGACCATCTTAGTTGAGTTGTGATTTAGAAATATCGATGATTTGGAGGAATGAGTTGAATACATACTTTGCTTGGATTATTCTGTTCTTGCAGTAGGTTGTTACTCATCTTGGATAATCTTGTTTTACCTGTGAAACCTGACTGATTATTCTTTATATATATATCTACCTGATACTCTTGTCCATGTTACTTAATTGCTGGGAAAATATTATTACACGGTAACAACACCCGCATGTTTACTTGTTATATACTCCTGTTATACCGGTGTCCTGTTCATGATATTATACACTCCTGTTATACCGGTACCCTGACTTTCACATGTTGATATTGTTACCGTGACCACCACTGAGTCATCCCAGAGATTTAAGTAACATGTATACTAAATAATCTTGATAAACTAAAACACGATAACAAACAACTTGCACTGGGATTGGGGAGATTGATGGAGGAGACAGCGTCCGTATTTTGGGTGGACCTAGGATTTAGGTTGCGCAGCCGAAAGAGGGTTCCACTGCAGGGTTCCCGTGGGGTGACTGGCACCCCGTCATGTTTCCTGTTCTTGTTTACATGTTCTTGACTACCTGGCGGTAGGTCCTGGTTCAGCGCCAGGAGTCTGGGCCGTGGTCCCGGGTATGTACGGGACCCACCTAAAGCATGGACAATGTCTCCAACCGATCAGTTTCAATAACTTAAGGGCATCTATTGGCATGTGTGGTAGGCGTAGTATGGGATGCGTCTATTATATGTGACAATTGGTGTTCGCTGACATAATTAATAATAAACTGTTGATGCTTTGTGACTGACTGTAATCACCTGATTGTATATCACTATGTTAGACTCAAGATTTTAACCATGACCTGATTATCATGACCAGGACCAGACTTATGACCAGACTTGGATACCAGTTTAGTGACATGTGATGGATACCTATTTTGACATTGATTGCATATTTACAGTTGTGCCATTTGACTGCTATCTGTATTCATGTCTTCATCATATGAGTTACTGTTCAGTTATTTATTGTGTTATTTAGTCTTTCTATCTGCAGTTGTCCTTATTATTATATATGCACATGGTTTCTTCTGCACGAGTTGTTTCCCCTTTACACACACACTCATTATGGTCGCGTTCTGACGACCCTGGATTTGCACGTCCAGATATTGGACGAATGTTTCTAATGTGCAGGTATTTGATGAGACGGTACGCTTTGCGAGGAGCTTGGGTCCTCTTCCTTTGATTCTGGTACTTTTGCATTTTCTGTTCCTGCTATTATTTTTTGAATCTTGTATATCACACTTAGCCTGTCATTCTATTTCTGTTATTTCATGATACTATCCTTTATCGCTTTCAGCTGTCATATCCTTGTCATTATCCATTTGTCATCATGTATATGTATTGTTGCAGTGATTCGATGATTATTATAGTTCTGATTATAGCTTGTTCAGGTTAATTTAGGCTTAGCGTATATACGTGGGGTATTTTCCTCGCGTATATACGTTGCCATAACGTCTCCGTATCTTGAGGATCGGGGCGTTACAAAATCAAAATCAAGGAGAGTATGTTTCATCCAAAGGACTTGTGCACAACAAGCCCCCGCGGCAACATACTCCGCCTCGGCGGTTGAGAGAGCTACGGAATTTTGCTTCCTAGAGGACCATGAAACAAGACAATTACCAAGAAATTGACATGTCCCACTAGTACTCTTTCTATCTACTCTACAACCCGCATAGTCGGCATCCGAATAACTAGTCATTGAAAAATCTCTAGTTGTCGGATACCAAAGACCCATTCCAATTGTGCCCTTAATATAACGAATAATGTGTTTTACCGCAATAAGATGAGACTCTTTAGGACACGATTGAAATCTAGCACAAAGACACACACTAAACATGATGTCCGGCCTACTTGCCGTTAAATATAAAAGACTTCCTATCATGCTTCTATATAATTTAATATCAACATTTTTACCTTGATCGTCCTTATCAAGCTTGGTTGTAGTTGCCATTGGAGTGTTGCAAGCCTTTGATCCTTCAAGCCCAAACTTCTTTACTAGCTCCTTTGCGTACTTGGCTTGGTTAATGAAGGTTCCGTCTTGCAATTGCTTGATTTGGAGTCCAAGAAAGAAATTAAGCTCACCCATGGAAGACATTTCAAATTCTAGTTGCATTACCTTTTCAAACTCCTTGCACAAAAGCTCATTAGTAGATCCAAAAATTATATCATCAACATAATTTTGTACAATTAAAATATCATTATCAACATGCTTAGTAAAAAGAGTTGTGTCTACTTTACCTTTAACAAAATCATTTGAAATGAGAAAACTAGAAAGCCTCTCATACCAAGCTCTTGGAGCTTGTTTCAATCCATACAAATCTTTATCAAGTTTAAAAACAAAATCGGGATGAACATGATCAACAAAACCGGGAGGTTGAGCAACATAAACTTCTTCATTGATAAAACCATTCAAAAATACACTTTTTACATCCATTTGAAAAAGTTTAAAATTTTTAAAACATGCAAAAGCTAGTGTCATCCGTATGGCTTCAAGCCGTGCTACGGGTGCAAAGGTCTCCTCAAAGTCAATTCCTTCAACTTGAGTGTAACCTTGGGCCACTAACCTAGCTTTATTCCTAATGACATTTCCGGACTCATCCATCTTGTTTCTAAAGATCCACTTAGTACCAATTATTGGTCTATCGTGGGGCTTAAGAACAAGGTGCCAAACTTGGTTGCGCTCAAATTGATTGAGTTCCTCTTGCATGGCAAGCAACCAATATGGGTCCGTCTCGGCTTCGAGAATGCCCTTGGGTTCAAAATGAGAAATGAAAGCAAAGTTACCACATAGGTCATGGAGTTTGGAGCGTGTTGTGACTCCTTTAGATGCATCACCCAAGATGAGCTCCTTAGGATGATTTGTAGCGTATCTCCAAGCTTTAGGAAGCGGTTGAGAGCTTTCCTCTTTATCCTCTTGAACATCACCAATAGATTCTTGCTTTTCTTCTTGAGCGGGTGAGTCCTTCAAGGATAGTCTCTCCGTGTCTTCACCTAATGGTTCAATTTCTACAACATTCTCAACAACCACATTAGATTCTTCAAATTTAACATGCATGGATTCTTCTATGGTAAGTGTAGATCTATTGAAAACTCTATATGCTTTGCTAGTAGAAGAATATCCAACAAAGATAGCTTCATAAGCCTTAGCATCAAATTTACCAAAATTATCCTTAGTATTTAAAACAAAACACTTGCATCCAAAAACTTTGAAATATGCAACATTTGGTTTTCTAGAATGATACATTTCAAAAGAAGTTTTTGAAAAATTTTTGCATAAATAAATACGATTCGATATATAGCATGCGGTGTTTACGGCCTCGGCCCATAAATATTGAGGGAGGTCATACTCACTTATCATTGTCCTAGCCATCTCTTGAAGTGTTCTATTTTTCCTTTCTACAACTCCATTTTGTTGTGGAGTTCTAGGACAAGACATTTCATGCTTAATTCCTTTTTCATCACAATAAGTCATGAAGAGTTGGTTAACAAACTCACCACCTCTGTCACTCCTTATTTTCAAAATCGGAAAATCTTTTTCTTTTTCAACTCTTTTTCGAAAAATCTTAAAATGAGAAAAAGTTTGATCTTTATGTTGCAAAAAGAAAACCCAAGTAAAACGGGAGAAATCATCAACCAAAACAAATGCAAATCTACTTCCATTTAAACTCTTAGTTTTAGTTGGTCCAAAAAGATCCATATGAATTAATTCTAAAGGCCTAGTTGACATGATATCCTTGATTGGTTTAAAGGAAGACTTGGTTTGTTTCCCAAGTTGGCACGCACCACAAATGCGGTCTTTCTCAAAATTCAAGCAAGGTATACCCTTCACCAATTCCTTTGAATTAATCCTAGAAATATGGTCAAAAGATGCATGTCCTAGTCTTCTATGCCAAAGCCAAGAATTTTCATCAAAAGCATTCAAGCATTTAGTAGAACAATCTAAATTAAGCATGTCAATAATATAAACATTATTATCACGAAAACCGGTAAGAATACAATCATTAGATTTAACATTAAAAATCTTGCAAGAGGAATCATCAAAAACAACTTTAAGTCCACGGTCACAAAGTTGACTAATGCTAAGCAAATTATGTTTTAAACCATCTACTAAAACAACATTCTCAATAATAGGAGATGCACCAATTTGAATGTTACCTATACCGATGATAGTTCCTTTGGAGTCATCCCCGAAGGTGACGGTGCCACCTTCCATGTACCTTGATAGGGTTGTGAAGTTGTTGATGTCCCATGTCATGTGTCTTGAACAACCACTATCAAGGTACCACCGCTCCCTACGTCTTGGAGCTTTGGTGTGTACCTACATCAAACAATTTAGACTTGATTTTGGTACCCACATTTTCTTGGGTCCTCTAGGGTTAGTGTCATGAACCCAAACAAGATTATTTGTTCTATTTAGTTGATCATAGCAAAACTTAGCTAAATGTCCATTTTTACCACAATATGTGCATCTATACACTCTACCATATTTAAAAGCATAGTGAGTGTGTGATTTGTGAGCATGAGAAACTTTAGCATGAGTGGTGTGAGCATGAGAATTCTTAGCTTGTGAAGTGTTAGCATGTGAAGTGTGCTTTTTAGAAAACATGTTCTCAAGTTTCTTGGTATTAAAAGCACAATCATTTAAAACTTTTTCAAAATCATTCATTTTTGATTTAAAGGAAGAAATTTCTTGTTCATCAATAATAGGAGATTTTGCTTTACAAGAAACTTTGTAGGCATTAAATTCTTTTTGTATAGAAATGAGATTAGAAGAAATATTATCCTTTTCTTTAGAAACCATAGCAAGTTCATTCTTAAGAAAAGCAACTTCTTTTTGTAATTTTATGCATTCAAGTTTCTTGTTATCATAAGTTTCAGAAAGTTCTACAAAAGCATGCACTAGAACTTCCTTACTTACATCATCATCTTCATCATCAAGGGATTGAGGGGTTACCTTGGGTGTGTTTGCCATGAAACACATATTAGCTTGATCCACCTCCTCTTCGGACTCGCTTTCCGAATCCCACGTAGCTTTGTAAGCTTTCTTTTCCTCCGGCTTCTTTGGCTTGAAGGAGGAAGTCATTTTCTTCTTGAACTCCGGACAATCCGCCATGATATGTCCGGGTTTTCGGCAATTGTAGCATATGATCCTCCGCTCCTCTTTGCCTTCAAATTTTCTCCGGAAGTTGAGCTTGTTCTTCCGGTACATCCTCTTGACGTTGCGAACAAGTAGAGTAAGCTCCTCATCTTCTTCTTCGTCATCTTCATCGTCATCATTGGTGGATGAAGTCTTGAAGGCTATGGATTTCTTCTTTGAAGTAGTGGCCTCTTCTCTTGCCTTCTTCTCCATCTCATGGGTCTTTAGGTTCCCAATGAGACTAATGAGGTCCATCTCGTCCTTGTCGTTCAACTCCTTCAAGGTGGTGGCCTTGATCTCCCATGATGAAGGAAGAGCCCGAATTACTTTCCGCACCTTTTGATCGTTGGAGATGTCATCACCTAAGGAAGAAAGACCATTAGTGATTTTAGTAAACCTTGTAGCCATACTATCAATAGACTCATCATCAAGCATTTTAAATGACTCATATTGGGACCTCAAGAGATCTATCTTAGCTCTCTTGACTTGTGTGAAGTCCCCTCGTGTGTGACCAATAAGTGTTGCCAAATCTCATAGGCGGATTGGCAATGAATTATCCGTGTAAGGTCATCCTCATTCAAGGCGGTTAATAGGGAGTTTTGGGCCTTGGAGTTAGCCTCATATAGTTTAAAGTCAAGGTCGGTCCAAGTGCTCTCATCACCATCGGGTGCTTCATAGGGTTTGGTCAAGGACTTGGCTACTAAGCTACCCAAAGATTGCAAAAATATAGTCATCCTAACCTTCCAAATTAGGAAATTGAGTCCATCAAATTTAGGTGGGGATTTAATGTTGTCGGCCATGTTTACTAGTAATGAAAGAATGAAATGAAAATGTTGATTAGCAAGTTTTAAGGATCTCTCTATGGATGTTAAGCCAAACCTAGAGTCCAAGCTCTGATACCAATTGAAAAGTCACCTAGAGGGGGGTGAATAGGTGACAATGCTAATCAAAGGGCAAATAAAAAATTTAAAGCTATAACAATTACCAATCAAGATTCACAAGATGAATGCAAGCAAGTAAATATGACAATGAATATGATGAGCAAGAATAAGAGCAAGTATAGTAAAGTAAAGAGTGCAAGAAAGTAAACCAATCGCAAACACAAGGATATGTTATCGAGGTTCGAGCACCCAGCTCTACTCCCCGCCTTCCCCAGAAGGATTCTAGCTACTTCCACTATCACAAAGAACAATTACAACAGGAGTACCCAACTCCACAATTACAATCACAAGAATCTCTGAGTAGTCACAAGACCACAAACTCTCTCTTTCAAAAATCTCTTCCCTTACAAAGGTCCTTAGAGAATAATGAGTAGAATTGAAGCTCTTTTGTGTGTAAGGAAAAGAAATTGAAATCAGAGAAAATCTTTTGAAAACCCTTCAGAAAATTGAGAGAATTTAGCACAAAAACCAAGAACTTTTGAAAGCCTTAAACTTTGAAACTTTTGAATTTTCTCCTATAAAGATTGTTGTCCCAATCTCTCCCCAAACACCCCTATTTATAGGAGAGGGCTAGGGTTTAGGGATAAAACATAATTACTGATGTTTAGGAGGTAATCAGTTTAAAATATATTAATTAAACTAATTTTAAACACAAAAGGACAAAAATAAACAGCTCATTAAAAACTGCCCGTTACTGTTCAACGGCTAGATCGGTCGACCGGTGCGGTCGACCGCTAGTTCAAAATTATAACCGTTACAGGCATACGGTCGACCGCCCGGTCGACCGAAAAAACCAGAGAGCAAAAACTGTAGTCCGGTCGACCGCCCGGTCGACCGACAGACATGCACACGGATACGTGCATCTGCCAGGACCTCGGTCGACTGGGACGGTCGACCGGTATAACCTGACACAGATTCGGTCGACCGGCCGGTCGACCGGAACTGGTCAAAAATCAGACTTAGAAGGAATTTAAGAAAAGATTAAGATTTTGATAAAAATACTTTTGAACAGGGATTAGTATAAAACATAAATATATATCTGTAGGCAAAATCTTGTATGCAAAATATTTTTGTATAAATTATAGGAAAACATTTTGGATTGAACATGTGCGCAAAAACGTGTGTGATAGAGCTTCAAACCTATCCACTATTCTTTAACAAACTATAAAAACTAAAAAGAAAATAATTAAAGACTTCTTGAGCAATCTTCAAGTCTTTGAGCCATCCAATGCCTTGCTAGTGCCTTCTCTTCTATGATCCTTCCTTGAATGTGCAATTTGCCTTCCTTGCTATGTGAAACTTAGAAGTTCTTGCAAAAGCAAAGCCAATGGTCTCCAAGCATGGTATAAACCCTGAAACTTATCTTGAATGAACTCATTAGTACCAAATAGCTCTTATTTGGTTTGTCATCATCAAAACACAAAACAAGAGAGTGTAACCTCTTGGGCCAACAGATGCATCAAATATATGTCCTTCAAGTCCATGTGCATCCACCATCAAGGCACCTTCCCTCTCACATTTTGTGAGAGCCCTCACCTACATCAAATACAAAAGGTGAGGATTTTGGTACCCATTTTTTCTTGGGTCCTTGGGGGTTAGCTTTATAGGGAACCCAAACATTTTTATTAGCAAAATTTAAAGAATTAATCTTATCATAACAAAATTTCACTAAATGGCCTTTGCGGCCACAATGTGTAAATTTGTACACCTTAGAATGCATATGAGTGTGGGTGTGGTCATGACGTGCAATATGTGCATATGCATAATGATGTGCATGAACATGTGGAGCTTGTTTCTTTGAAAATAAAGACTCCAATCTCTTATGATTAAATGCACACGAGCTCAAAGTTAAGCTCAAACAATTAATCCTATTTTTTAAAACATTAATCTCACTATTATCAATGGTGGCATGAAAAGCATGGTGAGATTGAGAATCATTTTTCTTATTCTTTTTAGAAACATTTTCTTTTTCATTTTCAAAAATTTTTCTTTTCAAAGAAGTGTTTTCATTAAAAGCAACTTCCTTTTGTTTTTTCACCAAAGCAATTTCATTTTTCAAAAACATATTTCCTTCACATAAATCATTCAATTTAGACAACAAGGAAACATTTTATTTTTCAAATCATCATTCTCTTTTTCAAAACATGCAATCTTAGTTTTAAAAGACTCATTTTCATTTTGCATGCAATCAAATTTCTTTTTCAAATTTTTATTATCTTTCTTAAACATGTCATATTTTTCTAAGAGTTGTTGACAATAAGAAGCAAGTTCATCATATGACATGTCATTATCTTCTACCTCGGATTCGGTAGTTACCTCAAGGGGGTTATCTCCTTGGACCATGTAGCACACGTTGGAAGTGTCGCTTCCAACATCCGAGTCGCTCCCCGCATAATATTGATCTTTTTCGCCTAGGGAGATGATGGTGTTCCATGCTACAAAAGCTGAATCAATGTTAGCAACTCTAGATAAATATTCATCATTTAGGGTACTCTTCAAAGCATGTAAGGCTTTTGCATTAGCCTCAAAATTATTGCCATTTAAACAATATAAATCTCTAGTAGTGGCAAAATAAACATGAATGCCTAGGGCTTTGAGGTACAAGGACATCTTCATCTTCCATATTTGGATGTTAAGAATGTCAAAGGTGGGTGGTGACATGAAGTCCATGATGTGTGTACAAAAATAATGATTAGCCTAAAAATGAGGATCTTTAACTCTAGGTTGTTAGACCCAAATGAAGAGCACTTGGCTCTGATACCAATTATAAAATAACCTAGAGGGGGGTGAATAGGTGATGGCTAATCTAATGTGTTGGCCCGAAGGCCCATCACTCTAGTTTTGATGATGACTAACTCATGTAGTTATAGTACTAATGATCTTGTATTTAATTAGTGATAGATTTATGATCAAGATCTTCGTAGGTGCATAGTTTCAACAAAGGATTTAAAGTCAAGTTTTGGAGCTAGCACGGTTTGATCCAAGAGCCATTGGATCGTGTTTGGACCAAGTCAAGAAGATGAGAAGGCTTCAAGTGAAGACTTCAAGAAGATGAAGACTTGAGTCTAGGTTTGTTTTTATAAGATTTTATTTTTAGATAAAATGTAAAGGATAGAGTAGTTGGTGGATTGCACAAGTATGCCATGCACACACACTCTTGATTTAGTTTGTTTTAGAAAAGAATTTTCATTTTAAAAAATACTATTTTGGTTTTTGGTTTTCAAGTTTACATGTTTTATCCAAAACCAAGTTTAGAGCTTAATGTCAAAAACATAGATATTTCACCATGTTTGTATAGTGGATCATATCCATACACTCTATGCTTTAAAAGTTGTTTAAATATCTTGTTTTTGTATTTGGTGAAGTTTTGGAAAACAAGTTTTGGAAAAACAAGTTTTGAAAAATCAAGTTTGGAAAAATACTGTTTTTCATTTGAGCCAAATTTTCCATATTACAAAAATAGTCTAAATCATTTGTAACCTGCCTTGATTTTGTGCAAGCATGTTTGTTTATCAAAGTATATTGGTAAAACTATTTTTGTAGATTTTTTCATGGTTTTATGGGATTTCATTTTAGCCAAAAAGACCAAGTTTTAAATCCCTAAGTTTTCTGTTCTGGCTTAAGCCGGTCGACCGGGCGGTCGACCGACGTGCACAGACGTGCACAGCCAGTTCTGGCAGGAGGCCGGTCGACCGTCCAGAGAGCTCTGCTCTCTGGAAAGGCCCCGGGCGGCTGGGCGGCCGACCGGACAGAGAAACTTGCTCTCTGTATCCTGGTTCGGTCGACCGGCCGGTCGACCGATGGCACAACAGTCTGAAATATGACCGTTGGCCGGACGACCGGGCGGTCGTCCGACAGCTCTGTCAGACCCCAACGGCTAGTTTTCCAGACTCTATAAAATGGGGCATTTGGGGGCTGTTTTGATTTAAGATTTTGGGAGAGTTTTAGAGCCAGTTTTTCCTACTCTTTCAAGAGGTTTTTCTCCACAAAATTGAGAGCTAATACTTCCAATCAAAAGCGGAGTTTATCAAGAGTGATTAAAAGAGATTTATTGAGTTGTCCTCCACCATCTCTTTCTTGTTTTTCTCACACAAACACTTGAGCTATCCATTGCTATTCATCCTATAGGAGTGTTGTAGTGAGAGTTTTTATTGGTGATCAAGTGTTTAGATCACCAAGAGTTCTTTCTTGTACTTTGAGGAGGCGGACGTGTGTGTCGGCGGTATTTCGAGTTCGGGTGCGAACTTGTTGTTTGAGGTGCGGCCTCGGCGAGCTTGTGGGGTTTGCAGTGTGTACAGACTAGAGAGAGTCTAAGGAGTTCTAGTGGGAACTCGTTGTAGGTGTTGCGGCACCGAGTGATCCGGTGGGATCGATTATAGTGGAAATCCTTCGTGTGTCAAAGGCGGGGATGTAGAGCAAGTGTGCTCGAACCTCGAAACAAATCCCTTGTGTTCGCGATTGATCACTCTCTCTCTCTCTCTTTGTCTCTTGTTTATATCTTGCATTCCTTTATTGTGTTTATCTTTATATGCATGATTTACTTGTGTGCTTAATTGATATACTTGCTTGGGATTATTTGCTAACACTTGTATTCAACCAAGAGAGCCAACGCGGCACCTCAACCCTTATCTAGGGGAATCTAGAGGAGTTAGTCCAGAGCCCTTCACGGGGAATTCGGCTACACTCTTGTGTTATACGTGGTGTTTAGTGTAAGAGTTTAGTTTAGGTCATAATAGTTTTTACTTCCGCATTATTTGGCATTAAGTGACCATTAGATTAGCCATCACCTATTCACCCCCCTCTAGGTGAACCTACAATTGGTATCAGAGCCAAGTGCTCTGAATTTGGGTCTTACAACCTAGAGTTAAAGATCCTCATTTTTAGGCTAATCACAATATTTGTACACACACCATGGACTTCATGTCACCACCCACCTTTGACATTCTTAACATCCCTACATGGAAGGTTAAGATGTCTTTGTACCTCAAGGCCCTAGGCATTCATGTTTACCTTGCCATCACTAATGATTATTGTTTAAATGGCAAGAATCTTGAGGCTAATGCAAAAGCCCTTTATGCTTTGAAGAGTACCCTAAATGATAGCTATTTATCTAGGATTTCTAACATTGAATCGGCTTTTGTAGCTTAGAACATCATCACCTCCCTTGGCGAAAAGGATCTATATTATGCCAGGAGCGATTCGAATGTTGGAAGTGACGTCTCCAACAAGTGCTATATGGTCCAAGGGGATAACCCCCTTGAGGTAACTACCGAATCCGAGGTAGATGAAGATAACATGTCATATGATGAGCTTACTTCATTTTATCAACTATTGCTTGAGAAATATGACATGATTAAGAAAGAAAATAAAATTTTAAAAAAGAATTTTGATTGCATGCATAAGGAAAATGATTCTTTCAAAAATAATATTGCATGCTTAGAAAAAGAAAAAGAAGATTTGAAAAATGAGAATGTTTCCTTGCTTTCAAAATTGAATGATCTTTGTGAAGGAAACACTTGTTTGAAAAATGAAATTATTTTGGTGGAAAAACAAAAGGAAGTCGTTTTTCAAGAAAATAATATTTTAAAAAGAAAAATGATTGAAAAAGAACAAGAAAATGTTTTTCAAAAGAAAAAGAAAATTGTTTCACAATCTCACCATGCTTTACATGCCACCATTGATAATAGTAAGATTAAATTTTTGAAAAATAAAATAAATTGTTTGAGCTCAACTTTGAGCTCATGTGCATTTAATTATAAGAGATTGGAGTCTTTGTTTTCAAAGAAACAAGCTCCACATGTTCATACACATCATCATGCATATGCACACTTTGCACGCCATGATCACAAACACACTCATATGCATCCTAAGGTGTACAAGTGTACACATTGTGGCCGCAAAGGCCATTTAGCAAAATTTTGTTATGATAAGATGCATGTTTTAAATTTTGCTAAAAATAAAAATGTTTGGGTGCCTTACAATGCTAACCCCCAAGGACCCAAGAAAAAATGGCTACCAAAACCCTCACCTTGTGTTTTTGATGTAGGTGAGGGCTCTCACATGACGTGAAAGGGATGGTGCCTTGATGGTGGATGCACATGGACTTGATGGACACATATATGGATGCATCACTATCAAGGAGTTTTGGTGGGGCAACCACCATGTTTGGAGATTTGAAATAGTTCTTTGGTTTGGTAATTATTTCTAAACTCCTAATTTATGTACATGCTTATTCATTTGTAATATCATATAACATGTTCATGTTTTATTTGTTTTTGTGCTTCATGAGGTATATAACTTGTTTAGATGTAGATTCTATTAAAACTTGGATTTATACATGTACAAATAGTGAGAACAAATTGATTCATATATGTTTGCACTTCATGCTCATCTGTACCCACTATATGCACATGTATAGGCTAGTTTTGATAATTCTTTCATTTATACTTGTTTTGCCAATTTTCATGTTTTATTTCATGTATATGTAATTTTTATTCAAATCTAATAAATATACATGTATATCCTTTTTGAGTCTCTTCCCTTCATGCAAATACTATTAATAGACTCGTTTTTTGTTTGGGATATGTATGCATATTGTTAGATTTAGATAAATCATACATATACCTAGAAGTTTGTTTTGTTTTTAATGAAAAATAAATTTTCATATTTTGTTTGATAAAATAAAATGAATAATTTGATTCATAATCTTTTTGAGCCTAAATGAATATTTTCATGAAAATGCTAATTACATGATTCTTTTTCACTCACACTTTATTTGTTTGTCATGACTTTGGTTCATGAACATGTTTTTGAGCTTCATAGATCGAGTGTCAATTCTTGTATTTGGTATGATTCATGAAATACATATGATTTGTTTTCATGTTTTTGAAGGATCTTTAACTAGTTTTTCAAAAATTAATTTAACTAGTTATTTATTCTTCAATGTTTTATGAGATATACACATGATCCTATTATTGTTTCAATTGGTATCATTGAATCGTTTCAATTGGTATCAATTTGACTCTATTTTTGTATATACTCATATTTTTGTTTTCTTATATATGTATGTATCAATTTCAATTGGTATAATCATTCTTCATACATATATATGATTGGTTTTGTGCTTAAGTTAAAATCGATTTACATGTTTAAAAGCACAAACTTTGTTTATGCTAAGCATACTTCAAATTTTTTAAGCTTTGCATTATGTTTTAAAATTGGTATCAAAATTAAAAAAAAATTATGTTTATTTGATATCTCAAAATTTATTTTAATAAAGAAAAATTAAAAAAATGTTTTGATTTGTATTGCCTATATGCAAGGAGAGCTTAACATCTCTTCTACATATAGATTCATGTTGAGTGTACTGTATATTGAGGAGCTTGACAACTCTTCTTTATGTGATACACGTGTGTAGGGGGAGCTTCACATCTCCTTTTATGCATTACATATTATGCGTTATGTAAATTAGGGCTTGTCATCCCTCTTTCATGTAATGTATATGTGTAGAAAAGTTACTTTACCGTCTTCCTCTTCATGAATGTATATCGCATATACCCTTTTATTGACTTATTTGTTTACACCCCTTTATTAATTCTTTGTTTCGGACAAAAGGGGGAGAAAAATTTGATGATTTTGCTTTACTTTAACCCCTTTGTTGATGATTGACAAAAAGGGGAGAAAGATTTTGGTTTTATATGCATGTTTTGTGAAAAAGATTGTTTATGCATATATATGTTTTGTTTTGCAAATAGGAGAAAAAGAATTTGATGTGTTTTATGCTTGAGTGCATGTTTTATCTCCATACATTTGCATACATGTTTATGAGCTTTATTGCAAATCTATTTGTTTATGTGTTATGCATGAGTTAAGGGGGAGCTTCGTTGAAGGTTTACTTTAATCCATGCATATATAACTTCATGAGTTTTGTCATCATCAAAAAGGGTGAGATTGTTGGCCCGAAGGCCCATCACTCTAGTTTTGATGATGATTAACTCATGTAGTTATAGTACTAATGATCTTGTGTTTAATTAGTGACAGATTTATGATCAAGATCTTAGTAGGTGCATAGCTTCAACAAAGGATTTAAAGACAAGTTTTGGAGTTAGCATGGTTTGATCTAAGAGCCATTGGATCGTGTTTGGACCAAGTCAAGAAGATGAGAAGGCTTCAAGTGAAAACTTCAAGAAGATGAAGACTTGAGTCTAGGTCTGTTTTTATAAGATTTTATTTTTAGATAAAATGTAAAGGATAGAGTAGTTGGTGGATTGCTCAAGTATACCATGCACACACACTCTTGATTTAGTTTGTTTTACAAAAGAATTTTCATTTTGGAAAAATACTATTTTGGTTTTTGGTTTTCAAGTTTACTTGTTTTATCCAAAACCAAGTTTAGAGCTTAATGTCAAAAACATAGATATTTCACCATGTTTGTGTAGTGGATCATATCCATACACTCTATGCTTTAAAAGTTGTTTAAATATCTTGTTTTTGTATTTGGTGAAGTTTTGGAAAACAAGTTTTGGAAAAACAAGTTTTGAAAAATCAAGTTTGGAAAAATACTGTTTTTCATTTGAGCCAATTTTTTCATATTACAAAAATAGTCCAAATCATTTGTAACATACCTTGATTTTGTGCAAGCATGTTTGTTTATCAAAGTATATTGGTAAAACTATTTTTGTAGATTTTTTCATGATTTTATGGGATTTTATTTTAGCCAAAAAGACCAAGTTTTAAATCCCTAAGTTTTCTGTTCTGGCTTAAGCCGGTCGACCGACGTGCACAGACGTGCACAGCCAGTTCTGGCAGGAGGCCGGTCGCCCGACTCGGTCGATCGTCCAGAGAGTTCTGCTCTCTGGAAAAGCCCCGAGCGGCCGGGCGGCCGACCGGCAGAGAGACTTGCTCTCTGTATCCTGGTTCGGTCGACCGGCCGGTCGACTGATGGCACAACGGTCTGAAATATGACCGTTGGCCAGACGACCGGGCGGTCGTCCGATAGCTCTGTCAGACCCCAACGGCTAGTTTTCCAGACTCTATAAAATGGGGCATTTGGGGCTGTTTTGATTTAAGATTTTGGGAGAGTTTTAGAGCCAGTTTTTCCTACTCTTTCAAGAGGTTTTTCTCCACAAAATTGAGAGCTAATACTTCCAATCAAAAGGGGAGTTTATCAAGAGTGATTAAAAGAGATTTATTGAGTTGTCCTCCACCATCTCTTTCCTTGTTTTTCTCACACAAACACTTGAGCTATCCATTGCTATTCATCCTATAGGAGTGTTGTAGTGAGAGTGTTTATTGGTGATCAAGTGTTTAGATCACCAAGAGTTCTTTCTTGTACTTTGAGGAGGCGGACGTGTGTGTCCGCGGTGTTTCGAGTTCGGGTGCGAACTTGTTGTTTGAGGTGTGGCCTCGGCGAGCTTGTGGGGCTTGCGGTGTGTACGGACTAGAGAGAGTCCAAGGAGTTCTAGTGGGAACTCGTTGTAGGTGTTGCGGCACCGAGTGATCCGGTGGGATCGATTATGGTGGAAATCCTTCGTGTGTCGAAGGAGGGGATGTAGAGCAAGTGTGCTCGAACCTCGAAACAAATTCCTTGTGTTTGCGATTGCTCACTCTCTCTCTCTCTCTTTGTCTCTTGTTTATATCTTGCATTCCTTTATTGTGTTTATCTTTATATGCATGATATACTTGTGTGCTTAATTGATATACTTGCTTGGGATTGTTTGCTAACACTTGTATTCAACCAAGAGAGCCAACGCGGCACCTCAACCCTTATCTAGGGGAATCTAGAGGAGTTAGTCCAGAGCCCTTCACGGGGAATTCGGCTACACTCTTGTGTTATACGTGGTGTTTAGTGTAAGATTTTAGTTTAGGTCATAATAGTTTTTACTTCCGCATTATTTGGCATTAAGTAACCATTAGATTAGCCATCACCTATTCACCCCCCCTCTAGGTGAACCTACATAATGGTCACTAAATACGGAATTAAAAACTATTATGATGCAAACAAAAATACTTAAGCTAAACACCACGTATAACATAAGAGTGTTGTTGAATTCCCCGTGAAGGGCTCTGGACAAACTCCTCAAGATTCCTCTAAATAAGAGTTGAGGTGCCGCGTTTGCTCTCTTGGTTGAATACAAGTGTTAGCAAACAATCCCCAAGCATATATCAATTAGGCACACAATATATCAAGCATATAAATGTAAAGACAATAGAAGTATGCAAGATATAAACAAGGAGATAGAGAGAGTGAGCAATCGCAAACACAAGGGATTTGTTTCGAGGTTCAAGCACCCTTGCTCTACATCCCCGCTTTCACACTTGAAGGATTTCCACTATAATCGATCCCCCGGATCACTCGTCGGTGCCGCAACACCTACAAGGCGAGTTCACACTTGAACTCCTTGGACTCTCTAGCCCGTACACACCGCAAGCCCACAAGCTCGCTGAGGCCGCACCTCAAACAACAAGTTCACACCCGAACTCGAAATAACGCGAACTCACTTGTCCGCCTCCTCAAAGAACAAAGAAGAAGTCTTTGGTGATCACAACACTTTGATCACCTAAAAACAATCCCACAATAACACTCCTATAGGATGAATATGTCAACGGGTTGCTCAAGTGTTTATGAGAAAAACAAGGATGGAAGTGGTGGAGGAAAACTCAAGAAAATCTCTTTTAACACTCTTGATAAAACTCCCCTTTTGATTGGAAGTATTAGCTCTCAATTTAGTGGAGAAAACTCTTTTAATGAAGTAGAAAAAACTGGCTCAAAACCCACTAAAAAATCTTCTTGAAGTCTTCACTTGAAGTCTTCTTATCTTGGTTCAAACACCGTGCAAGCTCCAAAACTTGAGTTTAAATCCTTTGTTGAAGCTATGCACCTACTAAGATCTTGATCATAAATCTGTCACTAATTAAACACAAGATCATTAGTACAATAACTACATGAGTTGATCATCATTAAAAATTGAGTGATAGGCCTTTGGGCCAACAATATCCATCAAAGACTTTCACAAATCATATCCAAATATCTCAAAATTTCATTAAATTTATTACAATATCCAAATACAGGTATCAAAAAGAAAATCATCACCAACAACCTAATGCACATGATACTCGCCCTCGCCTACGTGCAGGGGCAACCTCCTCCTCCTCAGCTCCTTGACGTCGTTGAGAAGGTCTCGGCTCGTTCTTCATATCAAGGGGTCAGAAGGTCGCGAACATTGGGTATAATGATGTTGGGTCGGCGCACCGGATGGGCGTGCAAATCGGCCCTGCCTTAGCACCTCCCTCATGAAAGCAAGAGTCTTCTGGAGTATCGAGACCCTCTCAGTCTCGTTCAGGCAAAGCCTCCTCCACCATCTCTATCACATGCACAAATCCATCAACCTGTATCATAAATTTTAATATTATAATATCAACATATCACAAATTTAAAGATAAGAATTGCGTCGAGATATTATCAACTGTCGCTCTTGTACAATAGCAGGCAGGTATCCTTTCGGCATAGCAACATGCAGAATAATCCAATGATGAGTGATCCCCAATAGCAGCTCATGTAGTCTGAGCGTACTGTGGGGGATATCTCTGGCTCTGATCTCATTGACTCATCGTCCCATCGTTTGATGTAAGTGATGATCTTCTACCTCCAATCACATGCCTACTTGCTTGCACGGTTTATCCGAGTCACCTGCACGACAGCATTAGGAATATGCTGCCTAAGCCCGAACTGACAGAGGACTCGATTGGAAGATGCATCTCCACAATCTCAAAGCATATAAGTGGAGTCCTTGCATGTCATATCTGAGAGCTTTCTGTACAGAGCGGTGGCAAAACCTGTAGTATCTCTCTAGCGTATAGATCCCAAGTAACTCCAAATTTCATCCTATAAATCGAGCTCTTTTCTAAAGAATTGCAACTCCTGTTGTGTCGTCTTGCCCCAGATCCTCTCCACGTTCCACTGCACCACACAATACAATTACAACATAATAATATATTCATATAGAAACATTTAGTTAAATTTAGTAAGCTGAATTTTACCTGCAACTAAGTGGTAGCTGACTATCGAGCTGAATGGTGTGTCTCAGTGTGGGCCGACCAACAGACAAGCGCTCCCAAGATCATAACTGATAAAATGAACACGTGTTAAATCAATATATATAGAATTAATATGATAGAAGCATAAATATGATATTTTACTCGAATTACTTGTAGGAGTGTGCTGTGTCCCGGGAATTGGAAAGTTTGCATCATTGCCACTTTGTACAGCTATCTTCTTGCAGCACATTATCACTCTCTTCGGACTCATCCTCATCATTGTTTTCTTGCACTTCGTTATCACCCTCATCCGTGTCATTCTACACTGGTGTATGTTGCATGGAGGATGTTCCAACATTAAAAGGGATTATTCACGTCAGTTGAGTACCAATTCCTACATAAGATTTATAAACAACATACTACAAGTTAAAATGGCTTCCTTGCGCATAAGTGATACTTTCAATAAGATTCATTTTTACCTATTTGCACTTGGATGTTCCGTTGGTATTAAATTCATCTCAAGTGGAGTGAGATATGTTGAGTCAACATGTAGCTTTTGAAGTGGGGAGATATGCATTGTATCTGAATACACATATGGTGTCGACATATCGTGACACATATCCTCTCCTTGCACCGAATGACAGGACTGTCCAAATAGTAATGCCATTTACATACTTAGTAGAATGAGAAATGTAAATACCGAAATAAAATTAACAGTTACATACATATTATGCACCAAGGACAGGAAGCGTGTTATTCATTGTCCAAATCGAGCATACACGTGAATTCTTCATACATTCAGTGGCTCACACCATTTTTCTCCACATATATCTCTATTGAATTCACACCCAAGTGCAACGCAAGCATTGCTCGTGTGTCATCATTCTGATATTGGCACGATTATAAAACGCTCTTGTAATATTGCTCAGCTGCATATCAACTGTATCTGATACTCCTTTGGATTAATTTTGGTGTGGACTTTCTCCACCAATTCACGCAATGTGATTGATTTTCTAACCATCACGAGTTTTACTAACCCATTAACATTATTTGCGTTATTATCCATATCTACTGTTAGGGTAGTATTATACCAACAAAAAAGAGGCACAATGGCACAAGACATTGTAGACATTGTAACTAATTTAGCAAACAGAATAAAAAATTATCAAAGTGCTCTAACTATATTAACAATAATACTAAGAGACGGAAATTAACTTTAGAGTCACAATGCTACTAACCTCAGATACAACTCTGTCACTGAAGAAGGGACGCACCCATAGCAAACACAAACGATCCTTCCTATCAGTCTAAACCTGAGATAGAATTACAATTATTTGTTAATGTTCTATAAAATTCCCTTGTGCTATTTGACAAAATTAAAATAAATTTCACAAAATTATTTGTTAAATAAATTTCACAAACCTGAGATAGCAAACACAAACTAACCCGTAGCAAACTTCAACCTCAATTTCTATACACAGGCAACTTCAACTATAATTTCTATATAAAGGATATGCGGCCAACTTCAACTTCAATTCCATACAATTATGCGCTCTTACTTCAACTTCAATTTCTATAAAATTTCATACAATTATGTCACCTTTATGAGAGAGGAGAGAGATAAAGAGAGAGTGAAGGCATTACCGGTGGGATCACGGCGGGGCAAGGCCGTTGGCGGCGTTTGAGGTCGAGGGTAGGATAAAGAAATAGGGAGCGAGCGAGATCGGGAGTGAGAAGGGGGTGGTTTATAAACGTGGGACCAGTGGGTTCCACGTCTATAAAACCACCTACTTGGGAGAAATAATTGTCAAATCTGTCCCGTCCGAAGTTGACAGTGCCAATCAAGCTAGACGGGCAATCCAAACTTGGGCAAAATTAATCGAGTCTAGCTTGGCAACCCTGGCCAAGCCAAATTTTAAAATAAATAAAATTTTTGACTCGATCGGTGTTGGCAAGCCCGGCCGAGCAAATAATTCAAAAAAAAAATCGACCGAACAAGGGAAAAAATATATCGATTCACCCGGGGTTAGCAACCCCCAGTGAACCAAATACGGACTTGCGTGTCAGAGGTCTATTTCTGAAAATATTTTAAATTGAGGGTATTTTGAAAAATTGCCCTTTTGGACAACTCAGGTGTTACGTTGTTGTGGCGAGTTCTCTTTTATAAAATAAAAGAAATTGCGCATTTTCATATCAATCTAATTTAGGAACGAAAACAACATTTTCTTATTGATTAATTACCTGCGCGCAAAGTCTCGTGTGATAATCTTGTATTGCATTTATGTTGCGACAAATCAGCAAAAAATAAACTCTCTTGCCTAATAAACAAATGAACAAAAATTAAAATTAAAACACCTTAAGTTTTATCAGCATATAGTTTAAAAAAAAAAAAAAAAACCAAAGCGAATCAGAAAAATGCACCAGTGTTTCAGATGGGGTAAGTTGCAAAAAGCGCCCTGCATTATGAGACTTTTGCAATGAACTCTCTTGTTTTACTGATGTATTGAATTTAAAATAAAACACTTTTATACCATCTTAAATGATGAGGTTTTTGTACAAAGCACAGAAACATTCTCTAAAAATTCTAGATACTCCAATTATGTTCTGCGTCAAATTCATTAGCACAAAAGGATTTGTAATCAAATGTTAAGATCGTACATGGGTGTTCCCTGCTGAGCTTCATAAAATAAAGATGTTTTCGCTAATTCAGTACGTGTGGTTTGTTTCACGGAGATATTTTGCAATTTATCCTTTCAGATTTCTAGGATTGTAGAATTATACCAGCCACCATTGAAAAATAGAGAGTTTCTCAAGGGGGAGAGGTTACAATGTGGGTTTGCATGAAGATGTTGCATTTATATGTTTCTTGAGGCTGTAACAAGCATGATAGCATGCCCGTTAAAGCCAATTAAAGAGGAGGGTCCAAAAACCACAAGTTATTTCTGATGCAGTGAAATGCAGCTGTAATTGCAGCAACAAAGTGATGTTACCTTCAACTGAACTCTATAGCCTCCAAAATTTACTTCACTAGGGATTAGTCACAGAAGAGCCAAATATTTGAAGACCCAAATGCACATATAAAACATGGAACCCGTTTCATACCCGATTCAATAAAAAACGGATTGTAAGTTTTGATCAGAATAAGAATGTATATAATTGGATAATTTGGTCACAACCCTGCCCATTCAATTCCTTTTGACCATTCTGTCAATGTTTGGACATGTTCAGTTTGATAAACAATTAGAAGCAAATCACTCCATATTAAGAGAGAATTCTAATTGATCTCTACTCCGGAAATTAAATCTGAACCCGGAATCCAAATCGAGGGGATTGGATACAGAAATTAGTCCCCAGCTTCATAATGGATTTGGAGCAGGACGTGTATCTCTTACAAGTTTTCTGAAGAAACAGCATGTCAATAGGGGAGCCAACCCGAATTAGATGCCTTGTCACCGCTAACGTGTTGCTCTACTGCTCTTCACACAGTTAGGCGCTGGATTTTCAAACATCTGATATGATTACAACCTAAACATAAACAGACACCAGATAAAGGAGCGGTTAGCACAAACAATTGCATGTTTACTGACAGTCCAAGTTGTATTAAAATAAATATGAGTGATTTCTAACAGCTAAAATTTAGTAACAAGTTCTTTGAAGGAAAAAAAAATTGTTGGGTTGAACCCTCAGATAAGGTAATGAAATTCTAATATTAACATTCATTAGCAGTTCCTCAATTGAAAAAGCTAATTTTGCTTCCTCCTCCCTCACATACAAGTACAACTTGAGCCCCTCAAAAAGCTGAAAATACAAATCAAAAGAAAATCATCAACACAGTTAGAAATTGAAAGTTAAAATTAAGTAGCAGTTGAGGCTTTAAATTATCTACATTGCACAGTTTAACAAAGCTCCTTCAAGCTAAGACGCACACTGTAGCCTACAGGTATGGATTTGTGAATTCCTGGCAGTTCAAATCCAGATTAAAGCAAAAGTACCTTTTGGTTTCAAGTAATTGAGCTGGCAGAATTCTGATAATGAAAGAATATCAATGGCAAATCTAAGGCATTTAGCATACATAAGCATGGTGGCCTGTTAATTTATGAGTGGTGTCTTTCTGTCCCCACTTGTAGTACTGCTTTCAGCCCTACCTGAAAGAAATTCAACAAGAAACTGCATTTGGCACTCTTCCACGCTGCTTTCCCCACATATTTAAAAGCTAGGCATTATTTTATTGAGTAAGATAAGGACCCTCCATTCATTTAAACAGATGCCTCTCATAATCTTGGCTGCAATAAACTGATGAATTGAATGTGAACTTATACCAGAAAAAATCAAAATGGTAACATAGTAAACCACCCCAGTTGTGACAATAACTACATCTGGAAAAGGAAAGAAAAAGCTAACTTCAAAACTAGAGATGGTCCTTTTCCAGTGTGCATTCATTTATGGAAGACAAAAATCAAACCCTCATTTATGAATCGCACTAAGATTAGACACTTCAAACTTTTACCAAGAATAAACTTCTCTGCTCTCCTAACAAGTTCAAACAGCATCTAAAGGCTTGCGTTCAGGGATAGCATAGTCATCCAGTACTTGCAATTCTCATGACAAAATATCTAATAGTTTAATCCCTTCATCTTGATTTGGATTAGTTACTTCGCCATTAACAAGAAAGGACAGAGACACAGTCATCATGGTCATTCTCTATAAGTAAAGCATCTATGCAAGCCATGTGGTGGAATGCCCTCAACAACCCTAGAATCATTAGACAAAGAGATTAGCCTCTCTTTATGCGTTAGCCACAGGTCAGTAATCCCGTTAAAAAGCACAGCAAATGTTGACTTAGAAATAGGTTTGGTCATCATTAGAAAAACAATTGTGTGTCAGCTAAGCCCTAATCAAATATAAACAAAGCAAGAGCTAGGATACATCAAGCATAGTTAGTTATGTCTTTGCTTCCAACTCGAACCATCCAAGTGTCTTAAGCA
Organism: Agave tequilana; assembly: GCA_038442645.1. Taxonomy (NCBI): domain Eukaryota; kingdom Viridiplantae; phylum Streptophyta; class Magnoliopsida; order Asparagales; family Asparagaceae; genus Agave; species Agave tequilana. Next base: position 140,966 of record JAVJIF010010742.1, read on the forward strand.
AAATTTGGCATGTCCTTGTTAGTTTATGCTTAATGCCCTTTCCAGCACCCACAAAAAGCCTAAAGAAACTTTGATGACTCCTCCCTCCAACCCCTTATAATAATATGGCTGCTTTTGTAGCTTATGCCATGAAAGCAGCACACACTGATATAGCCCAAGAAAAGGAGTTGTCAAGCTTATGCCATGAAAGCAGCACACACTGATATAGCCCAAGAAAAGAGTTGTCAATGAATAGTGTTAGTTGAATGGTCTCTTCTTGTTATTAATTAAAAACTATAACTTAGGTGGTTCACAACTATCTATCTCCTAATTATAAACAAACAACTCCGAAACTTGAACCATGAAAGTGTTACCATGTTGGAGTTGTTCTTTATAAAGACAATCATTTGCTTGACACCTCTTTCATATCAGTTAAAAGAAAAAGAAAAGGAACGCTCTAGTAGTCATCACCCCTTAGCATACAAGAATTAATGATCCTGGTAGGTTACAGGGGGGCCACTTTGCATTGCAGAGGAGTCCCTATCACAATGGATGCATAGTTTTTAATTAAGAATGCGGCGCCCCATTAGGATTAAGACTGAAATAATGCAAATATGAACCATTCCAACAATCATGAAAGGGACAACAATGGCAATGACAATGACAATGCTAGACGTGTTGATGCCAACCACAAAGCTAGAGTGGCAAGACTCAGTGGCAAGACATCAGCAGAGTCTTGCCACTTTCATAAAGCAAGGAGGAACAACTTCCAAATGTAGGACTTGAAAACAGCAACAAAGATGATGACAATGAATACAATGATGGAGAAGCTAGCGATGGCACAGTTATATGACAATGAGGAGGCAGTGATGCTAATCCTGATCCTCGCATTCCTATTAAGAAAAAAGAGATTTTCAGAAATTTCTACAAGAACACAACTCTTTGTGCAATTCAAGGTTGTGGGACAGTGCTTGGACATGAAGATCACTAGAGTATCAACATGACAATGCCCATTTAACTAAATGAATATAAACAAGCATGTTAAATCATCTGATGGAGTGTGATGTTTTAAGTCTAAATATACAACTCATTAGAAACAATAATGAGAGTTTGTGTAACCCAAACAATGATGTCACTGTGTTTCTACACTTATATTAGATATAATTATTTCAAGGCTACCTGCAACAAGTTCAAGGGAGAAGTATCAGAAATGATGGACATTTTGAATGAACTCAAGCATAAAAACAAAGACATTTATCAATAAACATTGTCGGCAAAATATAGAAAAGATGATGAGGGAAGCAAGGACAGGATATAAAACAAAATAATGAGTAGCAGATTCTCAGACATTGATGTGAAACGTGTATGCATGTATGAAAATCAGCAATAAAATACTCAATCACGCTTCACTAATATGAAACAATCGTTGGCAGGAAAGGATTAAAACTAATACTGCAGATATGGGTTAAGCCAAAATAACATGAGCAGACTACTCTCAAATTTCAATCTAGAATCAACTAAAATAATATATTATGCGACAAAAGATTCTACGATCAATATTAAATCTAATGAATTACAGGCAAGTAAATACGCATAATCTTACGTTTGTGGATAGCAGTTAAATAGATAAAATATTAGAGATTAAATATCAAACTCGAAATAACCAATATGAGTTAAAAACGTACCTGCTGAGGATCATGTCGATCTCAGTGTCATGTGATGATTGTAGATGTGTAGTATTGTAATTCACGAACTCAACATTTCAAACCGTGCGTGATTTGACTCCAGATGAGAGAGATACGGCTTGAAAACAAGCTTTGAACACTTAATGGGTCTATTTTTACTGTAGTAGGTCTGTTTTTACTATAGCAGTCAAGTCAGCATTGTAGCAGTACTGTAACAGGGTTTTCTTCGAGAGATTATAAACAATAAATTTTTTTTGATTTTTCTGAGAGGTTTATACAGAGAATTAGAAGAGAAATTTTTCTAGACGAAAGGAGAATTTTTTGAATAGGGAAAAGAAAAAGAGGTAAAGATGGGGATAGGCTACTTAGTGCTTCACACCGCTAATCTAGAGTTTATCTAGGGCTTCACACACAAAAAGAGAGATTTGAGAGAGATTATAACTCACACAAATTTGAGGAAAAACTTTCATAATAATAATCCATTGTTTTCATTAATTGATACAAGAGGCAACTCAAACTAAAACTCTTAATCAAAATAAATTACAATTTCAAAATAAAGAAACTAAAATTACATAGAGTTTTATTGCTACTAAGAAATTGGAACGAGGTGTCTTATCCATCGGTGATACACATGCCATACACGTGGCTTGACGTACGCATCAATCTCTCCGTGTTAGAGAGAACTCAACTCCATCGAGTTAAGTGCTTTCATACTGCTTCAAAATTTCATGATCAATTTTCGACAGTTCACTTCGGTCTAGTCATGTATCATCAATTGGTACTTTTCCTGTCCAAATCAGATATTTTTGAAACCCACCAACTGGAATTGTGATAATTTTACCATCTAATGTTGTATAAGGTAAAATATCTGGTAGTGGTGAAAGGAAGAGTCTCTCGAAAATAGGCTCATTGGAAGGCTCATCAACAAGGAGATAACATTTATAAGACTTTTATAATCCACTAAGCAGTCAATATTGAAAGTTAAACTAATGCCAAAATCAATAACAAGTTCTATGACATAAATATTATCATTCAATTTCATCAAGATTTGAAATAGATCATTACTACAAGTAGTGTTTTAAATGTCGAATATTAGGAAAATGTCGGTGTCGGATTTCGGAAATATTTCGGGGCCATTTAGTAAATTTCAGGCATCATGACAGATAATAGATATATATACTAGATGTCTTAAATAATGTAATTTAAAAATTCTTATCAAGATAATACATACACAACTTATGCAAAACTACATAAATATGTTTATAATATGTATAATTAACTTAAACATTTTGCATATATTCACTAATCTATTGTTAAAATTTCTCAATTGCTCCAACTTTCAAGACCAATCAACATATTGAGTTTTTCCCAAAATGTTGGCAGACATATCGGATTTTTCCCGAAATGTCGGCCAACATACTCCAAAACGTCATTTCAAATGCGGGTGGGAATGTCGTGACGGTGAGAGCTTGAAAATGAAATGTAGACCGACATTTCAGAAATGTCAGACGACTTTTGAAACACTGACTATAAGCATGCAACTTTTGAACATCACCAACATTAAAAATATTTAATTTATTCCTATCATCAGCTCGTATCCCATGGTTGGTGTTATTTTGCGCAATTATATCACTGATCTCCATGGTTTCGTGCACGTGTGATGCAAAAGATGATGTACTCATTGACTTGACACTGATTGGCTATAAGGATAAGATTTGTGGAGAATTTTAATTTAGTAACTCACATAGACCATAAGAGAAAAATGATGGTGTCAGCAGTAGAGGAAGGAGTTAGTGACCAAAATAGGTAACGACGAAAGGAGTTGGTAGGAGAGGAGGCAGAGAAGGTGATATTGACAGTAGAGCCGGGGACGAGAAAGGACGAGTGATAGTGAACTCCTTAATCACATGAGCAGCTTTTAGAGAAATAATGCTATCAAGCTTAAAAGCTTTAATGAAAACTTTATCAGTGACGGTAATCTTAAATGGGCTTGGACAGTTGCAAGCAACATGCTTATAACCTTGACATTTGTAATACTTGATTATAGGACTTAAGCTTGAAAAAGTCATTTTCCATATTCCTACTTTTATTTTTATCAGATTTTTCTTTGATTTTTGTAGCTGTGGGGATCGCACAAGTGATACCGCTTTTCGAGTTCTGGTTGTGGATCTCCAATTTGTCACTACCCTATTAACATTCTCTTTCAATCGTTTCGCGTCTAAACAGAAAAAATTAGCTTCTTGAGTTAGACAATCAAGTTTAGCTATGATGTCAGTTAAGATGGGTAAATTCATTGAATTTGGTATGCACTAAATAAGACCTAGATAAATGATGGAATTTCTTTATGAAATATACTAAAGAAAAATAAATGAAATTTCTAACAAATGCCTAAAACAAATTCAATTATTCCTAAACCTAATGCAAGTTTCCTACTTAAACAATGCTCTGATACTAAATTGATGTGAAATGTGTATGCGTGTATAAAAATCAGCAATAAAACAAGTCACGCTTCACCAACTTGAATGAATGTTGGTAGAAAAAAGATCAAAACTAATAATGCAGATATGAGTTAGCTAAAATAACATGCGTAGACTACAATTTCAACCGAGAATCAACTAAAAATAATATATTATGCGGCAAAAGATTCTACGATCAATATTAAATCTAATGAATTACAGGCAAGCAGATACACATTATCTCACATTTGTGGACAGCAGTTAAATCGATAAAATATTAGATATAAATTAGAAACGTATCTACTGAGGATCATGTTGATCTCAGTGCCTTGTGACGATGTTTGTAGATGTGTAGTACTCTTCTTCACGTGATTTGAGTTCCGGATGAGAGAGATACGGCTTCAAAACTTACTTTGAACACTTAAGGACTGTTTTTACCGTATCTAGTCTGTTTTTATTGTAGCCATCGAGCCAATACTATAACAGTACTGTAGCAATACTATAGCAGGCTTTTCTTTGAGAAATTTTGAACAATAATTTTTTTTATTTTTATGTGATTTTTTGAGAGGTTTTTATAGAGAATTAGAAGATAAATTTTTCTAAAAGAAAGAAGAGAATTTTTTGAATAGGGAAAGAGGAGAGGTAGGGAAGAGGATAGGCTAGTTAGGGATTTACATCACTAATCTTAGGATTTCTCTAGAGCTTCGCACATAAAGAGAGAGATTTGCGAGAGATTACAACTCACACAAATTTGAGGAAAAACTTTTACAATAATAATTCATCGTTTTCATTGTTTGATACACAAGGCTTTTTATAAGCTTGTACAAAACTGAATACAACTCAAACTACAAGTCCTCATCAAAATAGAATTACAATTCTAAAATAAAAAAACTAAAATCCTAATAAAAATACAACTCAAAATAAAGAAACTAAAATTACATAGAGTTTTATTACTACGGAGAAACTGAAACAAGGTGTCTTCTCAACCGGTGATAAATGTGCCATGCACGTGGCTTGATGTCCGCATCAAGCATCCTCTTGCAATCAAAATATAGAGGTGACAAAAAGCTAAATGCTTGTATAACAGCATCATGAATCACACTCATTAGTCATAATTAACAGAACACTCATTCCACAAGATGTTCTATTTAGATGACCTTCGATGAGTTCAGGCTTCAGACTCATTCATTTATTATCAGAAAAATATTAACCAACAAAAAAATGGTATTGAAATTTCATCACTTATGAATAATATTCATGTGGTAACAGCACCCCTGTTCTAACTGAAGTTTACATTACCTATAGTATCCCATAACTGCAGCTGTACCATTTGATTTTAATGAAGCTGAGACAAATTTGAATTTAATTCCAAGGAATCTCCAACTAACATGCATTTAAAGGAGGAACTTGGATGAGTATGTTTTAGTATAACTTCACACTTGTAAAAAGATAATTGCCATGAAAAATAAGTCGTTTGCATATCATCTCCAACTTTCTGCTTTCCCCATTGTTAAGTCCATTTATAGATTATGTTAAACACCATCTGTTATATTAAATAAGCTCAAATTACAGAGAACCCCTTGAGGTTTTCCCAATATCAACACCCTGTAAGGTACTTTTTCACTTTAACTTCTCTGATTTAATAGCTAGTTTTAACACATGATTCCACTCAGATCTCCACCACTAGAAAAGTTAGTCCCTTGACTTCACAAGACCGAAGTAATGAAATTTTTATGCCCTTCCTATGAATTAAATCACTGTTAACCACAAGACCATTGAATATTGGGAAAACTTCTCGGTGGTTTTCTAGAATCAATACTTCATGAATAAAACTCAAGAAAAGAAATGAAGATAAAGGAAAGGAAATTTCTTCTAGAGTTTCACATCTTTTTAACTCATTCAGATCTATGTAGTTGCCCCCTTTTAATTTGCCCATGTCTCCACAATTTTCTAGAATTTGTAAGGTTTTCAAGGATCAGTCTGCTCAATTCGTAGTGACCATACTAGGGCTGTCAACCAGATACATTATCAGCCCTATCCAACCCGGAAAAACTCATGTTTGGCTACATGATTTTTAAGACCTGAACATATTTGGGAATAAAGATTCTGGAATTTTATTTCCGGGTCAGGGTCTGCTCCCCTTGGGGCCGGCCTTAACCTAGAACAAAACTTAGACGAGTTGACTAACTGATACCACCTGAAACACGTGCGGGCCTGCACGCGCGCGCGCACACACAACAGTAGAAAAAGAAATTTATTGGTGAAGATGAAAAATGTACATACATGTGACTCCTCTAAATCCCTGTTTCTAGATATATCCATCTATAACCATCTATGATAATTCACCTGCGGAAATTCCAGCATCAAACTTCTTGTAGGAGAAGGCATGTGCTGACAGTTTCGGCATTATTTGACTGCAACTCCTCCGACAGTTTAGACCTACCCTTGGAGTTTAGGCCTGTCACATTCGAGGACAGGATATTCATTTCAACTTAGCATGTTGTTAAGAGGAATGCTCAGCACCCTCTAGCTCCTTTGAGGTTTAAAGGATTATCTTCTTTTCATTCACGTCCCTTTTCCTAGAACTATCAATTTCTGCAATTATTGAATCGCATTTAAGATTTGGTTTTTGTTGTATATGAATGCAAGAGTTAACAAATACAGACGTAAAAAAATGCAGATTTGGCGAACAGAGATAAATAACAGAATACACGAAGATTGGTGTCGTTATGTCATTCTGACCCAAGTCCACGGAAGAAAACAACAAAACAAATCTACTATCCAAAAGGCAAGATTACAAAGATACTACAACTTTATCTCACTCACCCAAACCCACAGTAACCTTTTAACAAAGAAGAGAGAAGAAGAAATGGGAGAGAGTATACACAAAGTTTTAGGCTCTCCCTCTCTCTCATTCTGTTCACTGATTTTCACCTTGCGCACAACACCATTCACCTTGTTTTATAAAGACAAGAGAAGACACCCATGCATGTCTCTCTTACATTTCCGTACCTATCCCATGAAAAGAATGTTGCCAACATCCACCCTTACCTATTTAATGAGCATGGTGCGAAATTAAATAAGATGGTTGTAAAATGACAAGAGGAATTGCTGTCATGATCAGCAATGAACTGATCAAGTGAATAAGTGTATTCATGTCACTAGCTAACAGGTTTAGCGAGCAGGATGGGCAATCCCATATCCTGAAGGATTGCACTTCCATCAAATAATCTCAACTTTGAAATTGGTATAGTACAAGATTATGTATGTAATATTAGAACAAGATTAATTATGTAATCTTAGTAAAAGTAGAGTCTTTGTTGCTACTTTATAACTTTCAAATCCTATTAGGAGATGCATTATTTCTATCCTATATATTGCTGCATAATAAGAGCAACGCCCCTTTATCAAGAGACTATTGTTTTCTTCTTATCTCAATATGGTATAACATTAGCTCTTTGTTGGCCCAAAGGCCCATCACTCTAGTTTTGATGATGATCAACTCATGTAGTTATGTTTACTAATGATCTTGTGTTTAATTAGTGACAGATTTGTTATCAAGATCTTAGCAGGTGTGAAGCTTCAACAAAGAATTTAAAGTCAAGCTTTGGAGCTTACACCGGTTTAATTCACGAGCCTATGCATCAAGATCACATCAAGTACTCAAGAGGAGTCGAGCTCGTTGGATTGCACTTGGACCAAGTCAAGATGATGAGAAGACTTCAAGGGAAGACTTCAAGATCAAGACTTGTGTCTAGGTATAAGATTTAGTTTTTAGAAGATTTTGTTTTAGTTAAAATGTAAAGGATAGAGTAGTTGGTGGATTGCTCAAGTATACATTTACACACACACTCTTCATAGATATGTTTTCATAAAAGATTTTTAGTTTTAGAAAAGAATTTTTACTTTGGAAAAATACTATTTTGGTTTTGGTGTTTCCTATATACATGCCTTTAACCAAAACCATATTTAGAGCTTAATGTCAAAAACTTAGATATTTCATCTTATTTGTGTAGTGGATCATATCCATACACACTATGCTTTAATGAGTTCAAAATATCTAGTTTTTATTTAAAGGAGTTTTGGAAAAATAAGTTTTTAGAAAAATACAAGTTTTCAATTGAGCCAATATTTCCATATTACAAAAATATAGTCCAAATCTTTTATAACATGCCTTGATTTTGTGCAAGCATGTTTGTTTATCAAAGTATATTGGTAAAACTATTTTTGTAGATTTTTAAGTATTTTATGGGATTTTATTTGAGCCAAAAAGACAAACTTTTTAAATCCCAGATTTTTGTTTTCTGGCTTCAGCAAGTCGACTGTATAGTCGACTATACCTGAAGTCGGTCGACCGGCTCGGTCAACCGACGTGCACAACGTGCACGCCTTGACCTGGCAGATGGCCGGTCTGCCGACCCTGTCGACCGGAACTGAGAGCAGTGCTCTCTGTTCTTTTGGGTCAACCGGACGGTCGACCGGAGGCTCCAACGGTCTGATTTTTGACCGTTGGCGGTCGACCGACAGGTCTGACAGACCCAACGGCTAGTTTTTGACAGCCTATAAATTTGGGAGTTTGGTCATTGTTTTGAGACAAGATTTTCAAGTGGGTTTTCACTAGTTTTTTCCTGAGCTATTTAGAAGTTTTCCTCCACTTGATTTAGAGCAAATATTTCCAATCAAAAGGAGAGTTTATAAAGAGTGTGTTTAAAAGAGATTCTTGAGTTTTCCTCCACCATTTCCATCCTAGTTTTTCTCACAATCACTTGAGCTATCCATTGCTTTATCTATCTATAGGATTGTGTTGTGAGAGTTTTTATTTGGTGATCAAAGTGTTTAAATCACCAAGATTTCATCTATGTTCTTTGAGGAGGCGGACGTGTGTGTTCGCAATTGTTTCAGGTCCTAGTGTGGACTCGGTGTTTCGAGTTCGGGTGCGAACTTCCTTGTTTGAGGTGCGGCCTCGGCGAGCCGGTGGGCTTGCGTGTGTACGGACTAGGGAGTCCGAGAGTTGTAGGTGTTGCGGCACCGGGTGATCCATTGGGATTGATCATAGTGGAAATCCTTCGTGTGTCGAAGGCGGGATGTAGAGCAAGGGTGCTCGAACCTCGAAACAAATCCCTTGTGTTTGCGATTGCTCACTCTCTCTTTGTTCTTGTTTATATCTTGCATGCTTTTATTGTGCTTATCCTTACATGCTTGATATTCATAGTGTGCTTAATTGTTATACTTGCTTGGATTGTTTGCTAACACTTGTATTCAACCAAGAGAGCCAACGCGGCACCTCAACCCATTCAAGGGGAATCTAGAGGAGTTTGTCCAGAGCCCTTCACGGGGAATTCGGCAACACTCTTGTGTTATACGTGGTGTTTAGTGTAATAGTTTGTTTAGGTCATAATTATTTTTAGCTTCCGCATTATTTGGCATTAAGTGACCTTTAGATTAGACATCACCTATTCACCCCCCTAGGTGAACCTTCAATTGGTATCAGAACTTGGTACTCTGATTTGGGTCTAACAACCTAGAGTTAAAGATCCTCATTTTTAGGCTAATCACAATATTTTTGTACACACACCATGGACTTCATGTCACCACCCATGTTTGACATTCTTAACATCCATATATGGAAGGTGAAGATGTCCTTGTACCTCAAAGCCCTAGGTTATCATGTTTATCTGCCATCACCAATAATGATTATTGTTTATATGGTAAGAATATTGAGACTAATACAAAAGCCCTTAATGCTTTAAAGTCTACCCTAGATGATTCTTATTTATCTAGAGTTGCTAACTTTGATTCGGCTTTTGTAGTTTGGAACACCCTCATCTCCCTTGGCGAAAAGGAACAATACTATGCGGGGAGCGACTCGGATGTTGGAAGTGACCCTTCCAATGTGTGCTACATGGTCCAAGGGGATAACCCCCTTAAGGTAACTACCGAATCCGAGGTAGATGAAAATGACATGTCATATGAAGAGCTCTCTACATTTTGTCAATTATTGCTTAATAATATGACATGATTAAAAAGGATAATAAAAATTTGAAAAAGAAGTTGGATTGCATGCATATAGAAAATGATTCATTTAGAACTAATATTGCATGTTTAGAAAAAGAAAATAAAGATTTGAAAAATGAGAATGTTTCCTTGCTTTCAAAATTGAATGATTTTTGTGAAGGAAACACTACTTTGAAAAATGAAATTGTTTTGGTGGAAAAACAAAAGAAAATTGCTTTTCAAGAAAACTCTATTTTGAAAAGAAAAATTTTTGAAAAAGAAAAAGAAAAAGTTTCTAAAAAGAAAAAGACTTTTGATCATGCTTCACATGCCACCACTTCTATTGATCAAAATGAAGTTAATGTTTTGAAAAATAGGATTAATTGTTTAAGCTCAACTTTGAGCAATTGTGCATTTAATCATAAGAGATTGGAGTCCTTGTTTTCAAAGAAACAAACTCCACACATTCATGCACATCATCCTCATGCATTTGCTTATGTTGGCACAACACGATCACAAACATTCACATAAGCATATTAAGGTGTACAAATGTACACATTGTGACCGCAAAGGCTATCCAGCAAAATTTTTTTATGACAAGTTGCATATTTTAAATTTTGCTAATAAAAATGTTTGGGTTCCTTACAAGACTAACCCCAAAGGACCCAAGAAAATATGGGTACCAAAACCCCCACCCCATGTTTTTGATATAGGTGAGGGATCTCTCAAGACGTGAGAGATTTGGTGCCTTGATGGTGCATGCAAATGGATATGATGGACACACTTATTGATGCATCGCTATCAAGGAGGTTTTGGTGGGACACCACCATGTTTGGAGATTTAGAGTTGGTAACAATCTCTAAACTCCCATTTTATTTATGTTCATGCTTGATTCATTCATAATATTTTGAGCATGTTCATGTTTTCATTTGTTTTGTGCTTCATGTGGTAATAACATGCTTAGATGTAGTTTTTATCAAAACTTGAATTTATACATGTACAAATAGTGAGCAACAAATTGACTTATATATGTTTGCACTTCATGCTCATTTGTACCCACTATATGCATATGTATAGACTAGTTTTGATGATTCTCATTTATACATGCTTTGCCATTTTTATGCTTTACTTCATGTTATGTATTTTTATTTTTAATTCAAATCTAATAAATATACATGTATACCCGTGAGTCTCTTGCCTTCATGCAAATACATTTGATAGACTCTTTTATGTTTGGGATATGTATGTGTATTGTTAAGATTGGATAAATCATACATATACTTAGAAGTATGTTTTGTTTTAATGAAAAATGAATTTTCATGTTTGTTTGATAAAAATGAATTTTTTTTTATACTCACACTTTTTGAGCTTCAATGTCTATTTTCATGAAAATGCTATTTACATGACTTTTGAACACTCACACTTTATTTCTTTTCTCATGACTTTGATTCATGAACATATTTTTGAGCTTCATAGATCGAGTGTCAATTCTTGTATTTGGTATGATTCATGAAATACATATGCTTTGATTTCATGTTTTGAAGGATCTTTAACTAGTTTTTCAAAAATTATTTTAACTAGTTATTATTCTTCATTTGGTAGTGATTTTCAATGCTAAAATATTTTCAAATCTAATTTTTGAAAACCCTACCATCTATGGGAGGTTGGATGGGAGATCATGTTCATGTATGCTTTAAATTGAAAATCATTTAAAACTTGAACCATGATTGAGTGGTAGTTATATGAGATATACACTTGATCTTATTGTTATTTCAATTGGTATCTAAATTGATAATTTTTGTATATACTCATATTTTGTTTTCTTATATATGTATGTATCAATGTCAATGGTATACTCATTTCATACATATATATGATTTTCATGTGCTTAACTTACAATTGATTCACATTTTTAAAAGCACAAAGTTTATGATGAAAAATAAAAAATTTTGATCATTATGTTTAGTATTGGTATCAATATGTTTCAACTTCATAATTGTTAAATTTCAATTGGTATCAATATGATTTACAAAAATAATTATTTTCAATTTGGTATCTTAAAATTTGTTTGTTTTACTAAAGCTCTGATACCTTTAAAAATTTTGTTTAAGAAAAATTAAAAAAAAACATTTTTTTTGAGTTGTATTGCCTATATGCAAGGAGAGCTTAACATCTCTTCTACATATAGATTCATGTTGAGTGTATTGTGTATTGAAGAGCTTGACAATCTCTTCTTTATGTGGTACACGTGTGTAGGGGAAGCTTCACATCTCCTCTTATGCATTACATAATATGTGTTTGTGAATTGGGGCTTGTCATCCCTTCTTCATGTAATGCATATGTGTAGGGAAGCTAACTTAACGTCTTCCTCTTCATGAATGTATATCGCATATAACCTTTTATTGATTTGTTTGACCCCTTATTGATCTCTTTGTTTATGACAAAAAGGGGGAGAAAGATTTGATGATTTTGTTTTACCTTAACCCTTTGTTGATGATTGACAAAAAGGGGGAGAGGTATTTGCTATATATGCATGTTTTTATAAAAGAATTTATGTTTATGCATATATGTTTTGTTTTGCAAATAGGAGAAAAAGAATTTGATTTTGTTTTATCTCCTTGATTTGCATACATGTCATGTGCTTCATTTCATATTATATTGTTTATTTTGTTATGCATGAGTTAAGGGGGAGCTTCTTTGAAGCGTTACTTTAATCCATGCATATATAACTTCATGAGTTTTGTCATCATCAAAAAGGGGGAGATTGTTGGCACAAAGGCCCATCACTCTAGTTTTGATGATGATCAACTCATGTAGTTATGTTTACTAATGATCTTGTGTTTAATTAGTGACAGATTTGTTATCAAGATCTTAGTAGGTGTGGAGCTTCAACAAAAGATTTAAAGTCAAGCTTTGGAGCTTACACCGGTTTGATTCACGAGCCTATGCATCAAGATCACATCAAGTACTCAAGAGGAGTCGAGCTCGTTGGATTGCATTCGGACCAAGTCAAGATGATGAGAAGACTTCAAGGGAAGACTTCAAGATCAAGACTTGTGTCTAGGTATAAGATTTAGTTTTTAGAAGATTTTGTTTTAGTTAAAATGTAAATGATAGAGTAGTTGGTGGATTGCTCAAGTATACATTTACACACACTCTTCATAGATATGTTTTCATAAAAAAAATTTTAGTTTTAGAAAAGAATTTTTACTTTGGAAAAATACTATTTTTGTTTTGGTGTTTCCTATATACATGCCTTTAACCAAAACCATATTTAGAGCTTAATGTCAAAAACTTAGATATTTCATCTTATTTGTGTAGTGGATCATATCCATACACACTATGCTTAAATAAGTTCAAATATCTAGTTTTTATTTAAAGGAGTTTTGGAAAAATAAGTTTTTAGAAAAATACAAGTTTTCAATTGAGCCAATATTTTCATATTACAAAAATAGTCCAATCTTTTATAACATGCCTTGATTTTGTGCAAGTATGTTTGTTTATCAAAGTATATTGGTAAAACTATTTTGTAGATTTTTAAGTATTTTATGGGATTTTATTTGAGCCAAAAAGACAAACTTTTTAAATCCCAGATTTCTGTTTTCTGGCTTCAGCAAGTCGACTGTATAGTCGACTATACCTGAAGTCGGTCGACCAGCTCGATCGACCGACGTGCACAACGTGCACACCTTGACCTGGCAGATGGCCGGTCTGCCGACCCTGTCGACCGGAACTGAGAGCAGTGCTCTCTGTTCTTTTGGGTCGACCGGAGGCTCCAACGGTCTGATTTTTGACCGTTGGCGGTCGACCGGAGGTCGACCGACAGGTCTGACAGACCGCAACAGCTAGTTTTTGACAGCCTATAAATTTGGGGGTTTGGTCATTGTTGAGACAAGATTTTCAAGTGGGTTTTCACCAGTTTTTCCTGAACTATTTAGAAGTTTTCCTCCACTTGATTTAGAGCAAATATTTCCAATCAAAAGGAGAGTTTATAAAGAGTGTGTTTAAAAGAGATTCTTGAGTTTTCCTCCACCATTTCCATCCTAGTTTTTCTCACAATCACTTGAGCTATCCATTGCTTTATCTATCCATAGGATTGTGTTGTGAGAGTTTTTATTTGGTGATCAAAGTGTTTAGATCACCAAGATTTCATCTTTGTTCTTTGAGGAGGCGGACGTGTGTGTTCGCAATTGTTTCGGGTCCTAGTGTGGACTCGGTGTTTCGAGTTCGGGTGCGAACTTCCTTGTTTGAGGTGCGGCCTCGGCGAGCCGGTGGGCTTGCGTGTGTACGGACTAGGGAGTCCGAGAGTTGTAGGTGTTGCGGCACCGGGTGATCCATTGGGATCGATCATAGTGGAAATCCTTCGTGTGTGTCGAAGGCGGGGATGTAGAGCAAGGGTGCTCGAACCTCGAAACAAATCCCTTGTGTTTGCGATTGCTCACTCTCTCTCTCTCTCTGTCTCTTGTTTATATCTTGCATGCTTTTATTGTGCTTATCCTTACATGCTTGATATTCATAGTGTGCTTAATTGTTATACTTGCTTGGATTGTTTGCTAACACTTGTATTCAACCAAGAGAGCCAACGCGGCACCTCAACCCATTCAAGGGGAATCTAGAGGAGTTTGTCCAGAGCCCTTCACGGGGAATTCGGCAACACTCTTGTGTTATACGTGGTGTTTAGTGTAATAGTTTGTTTAGGTCATAATTGTTTTTAGCTTCCGCATTATTTAGCATTAAGTGACCTTTAGATTAGCCATCACCTATTCACCCCCCACCCCCCCCCCCCCTCTAGGTGAACCTTCACTCTTGACATCAAACACTACTTTTTTCTAGTTAAATTTCTCGTTTGCTTCCCTCTTCCGTGACCGACAGCAGCCAACCGCTCCATTGCCTCAACCAACTTCTTCTCTTCTTTTCTTTCCCAACTTGACACCAGCTACCTCTCCACAGCCTCGATCCGCCATCAGATCTCGACTCCCCTTATCCACCGCCTTCTTCCCTACCCCACCCCACCCCAACCCCCCGTCACCTATTCCTTTACCCTTCTCTCTCTCACCTTCTTTCTTCCTCTCTTTTCTTCTTCCTCCTCTCCTTTGTCTTTTCTTCTTCTCTCCTCTTCCCAAATATGGCCCAAATCCACTAAAATCCGACACATATCCATCCCAAATCCAACCTAGGTCCACTCAAAACCGGACCTAGGTACGACTCAGGTCCAGCCCAACTTTTATTTATTTTCTAGTTTGATTAGAAATTGAAAAGAAAAATATCTACAATTCAATTTTATGCAGTAAAAAAAATTTCTTTACCTCATTGTAAGCGTCCTCATATTAAAGACTTTGTTGATATCAAATTTACTATTGTAAAATTGAAATTATTGAATAGCGAGAACTATTTATTATGGAAGACATGTGTGACTCTTCCTTCGTGCAAAAGAAAAACTGAAGAATGGTTACTTCAGGCAAACACATACCTACTGGAAAAAGATTAACAGAACGAGAACAAAATAACTATTTGGTGATATTTGGTGATGACTAGAGTGTTAAAGAGCATGAAATAGACACTGATAGCTGACTTCATGTTCCTGGATACTGTGAAGAAAATTCAGAACTGTGATACCTATTCTATGAAGAAGTATGTGTCTCGAATCTTTGAAGTTTGTAAAGAAATCTTTAGTCTCCATCAAAGCAATAAGAGTTTGGAAGTTCACTACCACCACTTTTTCAAAGTATGATAGATGAACTTAATCAATACCATCTAATGACTAATGAAGTCAAAGTACTCAAGAAACAGCGTGAAAAATTATATCTGTGCAAGTTTTTTGAGCCTCAGTTCTCTCTAAAACTACTATGATGACATCTCCTGGGAAGGTAAAAGAGAGATTCTTTCTTTCCATAGTGCTTTCTTACGACTGGCTTATGCTTTAGAATCTCCTATTACACCTTGTGATCTCTCTCTTATTGAGCATTATACCTAGATCTTTTCAACTAGAAAAGGTACTACTTCTCGAGGTTGTGGTATGTCTTCTCTCAACCATAATATAATTTCTAGAGGGCACAGATGCTCTCGTGCCGAGGTGATTCTCATAAGTCATCCATTGAGACTTGAAATGGAACTCTTCTTATCACTCTATCTTTGTGCGACATTCTTTTTTTGCCACCATTATTAATATAGTTTATTTTGATATAGTGTCATTAGAAACTATCATTAACATATTACTCAGTTGAAGACTTATTTGAGTTATCATTTTCATATCACAGACCTTGGCTTATTAAAACATTTTCTTAAAATATGGCGGCTCTATCTAAGAATACAACAACAATTAAGCCATTTGTCCCAAGTATTTGGGGTAGGCTACATGAACCAAAAGAGAATTACGCCGGATCGGGCACATGGATCAGCTTTTTCCACTCATTCCTATCGAGCAATATGCCTTCACTAAGACCTTAGCCTCTATATCTTGTCGTATTACCTCCATTCATGTTTTCTTCGGTCTCCCCTGCGCTCTTTTAACTTGCCCTAATTTGATACGCTCTACTCGCCGGACTAGCGCATCTGTAGGTCTACGTCGCACATGACCAAATCATCGTAGGCAATTTTCTCTCATCTTCTCTTCTATAGAGGCTACGCCTATCTTAGTACGAATATCCTCATTTCTCACCTTATCTCTCCTTGTGTTACCACATATCCAACGAAGCATGCACATCTCTGCTACACTCATCTTCTTGGCATGATTTCTCTTTGTATTCCAACATTCTGTGCCATATAACAAAGCTGGCCTAATAGCAGTCCGATAAAACTTTCCCTGCAGCTATAAGAAAATATTACGATCACGTAAAACTCCTGTTAGCTCCTCCATTTTAACCAGCCGGCTTGGATCCTATGATTGACATCACTATTGATCTCCCTATTCTTTTGGATAATAGAACCCAAGTACTTAAAATGATTGCTCATCGATATTTCTTCACCATCTAGTGTCACAATACTATAATCTCAGATTCTCTGTCTACTGAATTTACACTCCATATACTATTTTTTGGTCCTACTTAATCTAAAACCTCGAGATTCTAGAGTTTGCCTCCATAACTCTAATTTTGCATTTACCCCTCTCGTTTCATCGACTAGGACAATATCATCAACAAATAGCATACACCACAGTATCTTATCCTAAATAGCTCTAGTAAGCTCATCCATCACTATGGCAAATAAATGGACTCAATGCAGATCCTTGATGCAATCCAATTGTGATAGAAAAATTGCCTCCACAAGTTCTGACATTTGTCACTACTCCATCGTACATGTCCCTGATTATGTCAATATATTTGATGGGGACTCCCTTTTTTATCAATGTCCACCATAATACCTCTCTTGGCACCTTATCATAAGCTTTTTCTAAATCAAAAAATACATATACAAATTTATCTACCTCTCAAATCGCTCTATAAGTTGACGAAGCAAATGAATAGCCTCTATCGTCGATCACCCTGGCATGAACCCAAACTGGTTCTCTGATATTTTAACATTATACCTTAACATGTGTTCAATTACCCTTTCCCAAAGCTTCATGGTGTGACACATGAGTTTTTATTCCACGACAATTTGAACAACTCTGGATATCACCCTTATTCTTATAGAGAGGTACTAGGGTACTCTTCTCTACTCATTTGGCATCTTTTTAGTTAGCCAAATCTTATTAAAGAGGTTTGTCAGCCATCTACGTCCACCTCACCTAAGCATCTTCATACGTCAATAGGAATTCCATTCGGGCAAACAGCTTTCCTTGACTTCATCCTCTTCAAGACCTCTTTAACTTCAGATTCGCTAATTCTACGCATATAATTACGGTTCATATCTTGGCACTGAATGGTAAGGTCATCTAAATCTTGAGTAGAACTACCATTGAACAATTTGTTAAAATACTCTCTCCATCTTTTTTTTATTTCTTCATCTCGAACTAAAACCTTCTAATCCTCATTTTTGACACACCTCATAGTACATAAGTCTTTAGTCTTTCTCTCCCTTATTCGAGCAATTATATCCTTTTCAACCTCTTTGGTGTCCAACTTCTCATACACTTCTTTGTACACTTTAACTCTTGCATTCTAAACAGCTTTCTTAGCCTCCTTCTTAGCTAGCTTATACCTCTCAAAACTCACTCCATCACAATTTTTCTTAGCCTCCTTCTTGACTCTATCTAAGAATGTTTGTCCCAAATAAATTTCTACTAATTTATTAGAAAAAACAAGTATACTAAGAGACACTCCTACACATCCTAATATTCATTTCTATCAGTACCTGGGGAAGCGTCTTCTTGATTTGGACAAACTTGAAGATTGATTAGTAAACTAATATTTGACTATGACTAAATATTACTTTTGTTATCAGTGTTAAAAGCCGCTATATGTAGCATTTGTATCAGATTCACCGGACTGGTGTTGCTTATCATATGTTCCAGTATCTTAAGGGCAACTCTTGATAAAGGGTTGTATTACTGACCTCTTCTCATTTGGATATTGTGGTTATTCTAATATCGATTGGGCTGATGATCCTCTTAATTGTCGTTCTACTACTAGTTATCTGACGCAGACAAGGAACGTCAGCTATATCTCGTTCTAGAGCCAACGAACCCTGAAGATACTTTCAGGTAGGATAATATTCAAATCCACGAGCAAAAACTTGAACCCACGAGCAAAAGATAACTCGAATCCACGAGCAATTTAAGAGGAAAAACTCAATTGAATTTATCAAAATATTGTGTACAAAACAAATAATACAATGGCCTTTAAATAGGCTTTAAAAGCAGTAGTCTAACCTAACTAGAAAACTAAAACAAAAATAATATGGAATCCAATTGGACCCGAAACACGAAATCCTAAATAGAACCTGAAAAATAGTCAGTGACAGTTCTGGTGGACTAATACTAGGGACTAGTCAACTGATGAGAAGTCCAGAAAATTTTTCTAGTCGACTACTGAGATTTGATTAGCCGACTAATGAACTCTAGTCAACTAATATTTGGGACCAGACGACTAGTATGGATCTGCTTCTCTGTATCAGTTTTTTCCAGTGTCTCAATCTCCTACATCAGCCCCTCCCTCTTCGAAAGAACTCCCTCTCGAGTTTTATTATGGGTACAACTGCTTGGTAGGGTAGCATGCGTAGAGATCCACTACATTGAATGTCTTGGACATTGCCATATCGTTCGAAAGATCCACAACACAGGCATTATCACTAATCTTCTTCACGATCTTAAACGGACCATCTTTCCTTGGCTTCAACTTGTTATAAGCACCAGCACGAATTCTCTTTTTCCGTAAGTATACTATCACCATGTCTCCTTTACAAAAGATTTTCTCACGCCTCTTATTGTCAGTTACTTCCAATTGAGGAAGTTTAGCAGTGCAGCTAATGTCATGGCCGAACAAGTCATTGATGTTCAATCGAACATCTTCTTGAACATCAATGACTTGTTCGGCCATGACGCTAGCTGCACTGCTAAACTTCTCCTCAATTGGTAGTTTAGCTAAATCTAAGAGATGATAAGGTATCTTTCTATATACTATTGCAAAGGGTAACATACCCGTTGAATTGTGGACCGTGCTATTGTAAGCAAATTTAGTTTGAGGTAAAGCTTGATCCTATGCTCTTGGTTTGTCCCCACATATACCTCAAAGCAAATTACCTAAAGTGTGATTGATAACTTTTATTTGTCCAACGGTTTGAGGGTGCACCGTACTACTATACTTCAATGATGTATTAAATCTCCTCCATAAAGTAGTTTCAAAAAATAATCAAGAACTTGCTATCCTGATCGGAAAGAACAGAAGTCGGCACACCGTGTAATCTCTCAACCTCTTGACAGAACAACTTGGCAACATGCGGTGCGTCGGAAGTCTTACGACAAGGAATAAAGTGAGCCATCTTTGAGAATCTATCTACCACAACGAAAATAGAATCCACACCCTTTTGTGTGCGAGTAAGTCTCAACACAAAATCTATGTGCTTTCCTTCCAAATATCTTTAGGAACAGGCAAGGGTGTATACAACGTGTATTTTGTGCTTGTCCCCTAGAAACTTGGCAATTAGATAACTCCTCACAATTGTAGCCACGTCCTTTCATCAATTGAGACCAATAATACCTCTCTTCAAGACTAGTTGCAGTCTTGTCTTTTCTAAAGTGTCCTCGAAGCCCGCCTCCATGCAAATCTCCAAAGAAGTCCTTGGAATACAAATTCGATTTCCTTTAAAAAGAAAACCCATTGTAATATGATAGTCTTGCGCGGTTTGCTTCGTCGAACACTTATCCCAAATCTCCTTAAGGTCTTCATCTTTCTCATATAACTTCTTCAAGAAATCAAAGCCAACGATCTCACTTTGTTAAGAAACCAATAATGACTCTCCTACTCAATGCATCGAGAACCTTGTTGTCAATACTGGATTTATGTCGTATCACAAAGTTGAATTGTTCAAAATAAGATGTCTACCTTGCATGCATCTTGTTGATGCATTTTTTATTTTTGAAATGTTAGAGTGATTGATAGTATGAATAGAGCATGAAATTGCAAGGTATAAGATAACTATTCCAGGTCTTCAAAGAACGATATACCGCATACAATTCTTGCTCATAAGTAGACCACTTTTGTCTTGCTTCATTCAATTTTTCACTTAAAAAAGCAATAGGCCTCTTCTCTTATGAGAGCACTGCTCCAATGCCAACTCCACAAGCATCGCACTCTAACTAGAACACCTTGTCAAAATCAAAAAGCCAATATGGGAGCATTGGTAAGCTTATCCTTGATTAATGCAAAAGCTTCGTCGACCGCTTCGATCCAAAGAAAAGGACCCTACAAACAATAGGTGATAAGTGCCACCAAACTATTAAATTCCGGATGAAACACCGATAGAAAGTAGCTAAACCATGAGAACTCACTTCTGTGGCACTCTTAGGTATAGGCCACTCATGTATTGCTTTTACCTTATCTTCATCAACATGAATTCCTTTAGAGCTAACTACGAATCCCAAGAATATCACGTTGCTAGTCATGAAGCTGCAGTTTTTCAAGTTGATATGTAACTCGTCTTGTAGTACCATCAACACCTCCCGTAGGTATTGCATATGTTCATCTTCACTCGAACCAGATAAGGATGTCATCAAAGTAGACAACCAAGAACTTTCTCAAGAATGGCTTCAATACTTGGTTCATCAATCTCATGAAAATGCTAGGGACATTGGATAGTTCAAAAGGCATGACCATCCACTCATATATCCTTCCGAGTTTTGAACGTCGTCTTCCATTCATCTCCCGGCCTAATGCGAATTTGATTGTAGCACTCTTAAATCAATCTTCACAAACATGCACCATCCTCTCAATCGATCCAACATATCATCAAGGTAAGTATAAGAAACTGATATCAAAGAGATTTTGTTAATGGCTCGGCTATCTACACACATGCGCCAACTTTCATCCTTCTTTGGAGTCAAAAGGTCGGTATCACACATGGACTCATGTTCTTTCTGATGTGTCATTTGTTTATCAACTCTTCGACCTTCTCCCTTAGAACCTCGCCTCTCCTTAGGGTTCATCCGATAGTGTGAGAGGTTAGACTTACTTCAGGAATAAAACAATGTGGTGCTAAATATCCCTCATGGATGGCAGTCTTTCTGAAAACTCATCATAAACTCTTTTGAACTCCTCCAACATGGGCT
Source organism: Agave tequilana (assembly GCA_038442645.1). Taxonomy (NCBI): domain Eukaryota; kingdom Viridiplantae; phylum Streptophyta; class Magnoliopsida; order Asparagales; family Asparagaceae; genus Agave; species Agave tequilana. The sequence goes on from JAVJIF010010742.1 coordinate 162,784, forward strand.
TCATCTTCTCGGGAAACTTCAATGGATAAAGCGACATCTTTGACTACCAAAGAAATCTTTGCTTTGTCTCTTTTGATTCCACCAAGAATTCGCCTCGATTGCATATGGATATGAACTTTGATTTTTCGTCTTTTGTTGGCTTTGGAATGGTGGGATAGGCTTCATGGCAATCTTCTTGGCTTCCCAAGTAAACATTTAATATTCTTGCCTCGATGGGTAGCATCGACGTCGTGTTGTCACGATCTCTCAAAGTATGTGACATGCATCCATATCGACATCACAAGCAATAAATTCTTTATAAAACTTGCCATTGAAATAGGGACAGACAAAGATCGGTTACCTTGATGGAGGGGCCTCTTTTGATCCGCCTAATAGAGTAACGGTGAGGGTGTGGCTCCATCTCTAACTTCAAGTAGTCCAACAATGCACTAGAAACAATGTTCTTGCAACTTTCATTGTTGATGATGAGGTTGCACAACTTGTTTTTAACCAAAAACCTTGAATAAAAGATTGATGTCATTGTGTAGTGTCGAGGGCCTTTTGGTTGCGTAATTTGTACCACTTAGGTGGCCGACTCGCCATGCTCTTCGGCAAAGTCGGAGTCTTCCGGCTCAGTCTCAATTTCTACTTCATCTTCTTTATAGTCTGCCATGTTGACTTCTTCCCTCCTCCTTGGACACTCATTGGACTTGTGTCTAAGTTCACCACACCTTTAACACTTGCCAACACCTGGCTTGGTGTATGGATTCTCCTTGCCCTTTGTAGTAGGGTTGTCGTTGTCGTTGGGTTTGTTGTAGGGGCGCTAGTCGACTTCTGGGCTAGAAGGCAATTGCTCGATGAGGAAATCTGTTGAGTTCTTATATTGTTGGATGTCTTCTCTACTACACTCTTGAAAGATGAAACTCTCTTTGTAGCCTCTCAATCTTCATGACCTTGTTGTGAGCTTCATCAACAAGAACATGTCATGAAGGATCACACATTCTCAGATGGGATATTTTAAACTGCTGATGTACTTTGCCGCTTGTTGCTCTTCTGTCATGGATAAATCGCATCGTAATGAGAGGCGATAGAACTCCTCTGTGTATGTCATAACAGTTCTTATATCTTGATTGCAATGTTCAAATTGATTGTAAAGGAGTTGTTGATAGTAGGGTGAAGAAATCGAACTTGTAAAAGTTGATTCATGCGTCTCCATGTCATCGCGGGGGGCTCGCTTTGGCGTCTTCTCGTGATTTGTAATTAGTCCCACCATGCGGCTGCTCCTCCCTTAAGCTTGTAGGCCACGAACTTGACATGCTTCTCCTCGTGGACATAAGCCATGTCGAAAAACTTCACTTCATAAACCCAATCATAGAAGGATTCGATATCAAGGTTCCCATTAAAGGATCTCGATCTTCATCATATATTCATTAGGACTTGAGTAATCTCTTTTCCTATTTTGATTAGGAAAGGTTCCTCCTCCCCTGATAGGATTAGGATGGCCATCCCTCAATCCCATAGTCATCTTCGAAGTCGCCTTCTTTATAAAAAGGTTTGTTCAATTCTTCCTCGTCGGAAGATCTTCATATTAGAAATTCCGTAGAGGACGCCTTGGTGGCAGTTGATGTGGTGGAGGTTGATTTGGCGGTGGTTGGTGTGGTGGAGGTTGATGTTGTGGAGTTGATGTGGTGGTGGTTGATGTGGTGGAGGCTGTGGATCAAGATTACGCAGTATTCTAATATCCCCGATATACCCCGATGTTGTGTCGATATTGCGTTTACGGTACCTAACCGCAATGATTTGGCACATCCAAATCGATATAGCGCTTTTCATCCAAAATCGCCGATAAATAGACATGGACCCGATATATCGGCCGCAATGTCGACGATTTTGGACCCGATATAGCGTTGTACACCCAATTTCTAAGTTAGGTATTTGGGTAATTCGAGTGATGTGACAATGTGACATTTTTAAAGATTTTACACTTGGATAGTGATTATGGATTCAGAGGCTTAATGCAAGTTATGAAGTTAAGTATATCTTAAACATATAAGTATGATGTTTTATGTAGCTTTATATAATTTATGCATATATTGTCTTATTAAGATGCGATTTAAGATAAGAAGATATGTATATTTATAGTCCGATTTTGATATCCGATTTTTGAAAATATCCCCGATATATCCCATCCCCGATAAATTTTCCCGGCTGATGTAGCCCCTGTGGCCGCCATTTAGAATACTGAGATTACGTGATAATGATCTCGTCCGCTTCGGTACGTACCATCAGCTAGACCTCAATCGTCAATCTTGAGGGATAATCTCTTGATTTCTTGGACCATATTGCTCATAACTAATTCAAGAGCGCTGAGCATCCCTTCAACAGTGCTCATCCTTGTGGAAAGCTTTGCGATATAGTCAGAAAATTACCAAAGTTCTGATACCACTTGACACAGACAAGGAAGCGAACAATGCCGGCTAAATCTCGTTCTAGTGCAAACGAACCCTGAAGGATACTTTTAGGTAGGATAATACTCGAATTCATGAACAAACAACTCAAATCCACGAGCAAAAGAAAACTCAAATCCACGAGCAATTTAAGAGGAAAAACTCAATTGAATTTATCAAAATATTGTGTACAAAACAAAGAATACAATGGCATTTAAATAGGCTTTAAAAGTAGTATAATCTAACTAAAAAACTAAAATAAAAACAATTTGGAATCCAATTGGACGCGAAATGAAATCCTAAACATAACCTGAAAAACAGTCGGTGACAGTTCAGTCGACTAGTGCTAGGGACTAGTCGACTAATGAGAAGTCCAAAAATTTCCAACTCTCTGTTACACAAAAACTAGTTGACTAATATTGGGACCAGTGGACTAATATGCATTTGTTGCTCTGTATCAGTTTCTCCAGTGTCTCAATTTCTGACATCATTATCATACTTCTTGTTGGAGATGGCTCGTGACATGGAGTTGCTCTTCGCTATAGTAATGAGGCAGAATACAGAGCTATGCCTCATATAGCCTCAAGTGATGTACATAATACATTCAATCTCTTCTTTGTAACAAGTCTATGGTTATGCATTGTACAATCAAGTTGTTCTGTATATTGTTAATAATCCTATTTTCATGAAAGGACGAAGCATATTAAAGTGAACTCTTACTTTAGCAAAGACATGGTGATAAAACATCGAATAGTCACTTCGCGTATTACGTCTAGTTGTCAACTTTGTGATATTTTTGTTAAAGTTTTACCTAGAAAGAGTTTTCCTCTTCTTTGTAGCAAGTTAAGCATGATTAACATTTATGTAAGATCAGTAAACTATTCCTATTGGGACAAGTAATATTTCGATGCTATATGATAAGAGCATCACCCCTAATTGAAGCATACCATCTTCTTTTTACTATGCATGCATTGCGGGATACCATGGTGATGACCCTCCCGTTGAGACCATCATCTTCTTCTTTACAACATATACGCATGTGGCAACCTAATCACCTCTAACTTAAACCCCATTACTATAGAAGAAATAATACTTTGTCAAGCTTGATAATAATAACGACACATGTGTGACTCAGAAGGAAGAACGTTAGCTTGTTAAAACAATGACGATGGTTATAGTAATGGTTCTCCCTAGTGTATCACAAGGTTAATCATGGTTCACACCGTAATGTTTTTTGTTATTCCGAAAGTAGAAACAACAGTATGAAGGGATACTTACAGCTGCACAGAGTATGAAGAGAAGTGTTTTTTTTTTCTATTTTAAATTATTAGGATTTAGAAATGATTGCACAATGATTACCAGAAAGAATACAGAGAATATGAAAAGTGTATGTGATTGGTTTCAACTCTGAATCTTCGCAATTTAACCGATGTAGCAAGAGCTATACCGGTCGAACCTCAGGAAGAGATGCGATAGAAGATTTTCGGTAATATTGTCTTCTTATTATCTTCTCTATTTAAAGAACTTAGAAAAGAAAAGGATGAATTATATGTGGATAAAGAATTAAACTAAAAGAAAATTCACAGCTTACTAATAATCAGCCACCATACATGCTAATGCTAGATAGATAATTAATTCACTTCAAATCCTAAACATGATATTCTACCACAAAATTAAGTAAGATACATGGGACAGAAACTAGGATACGGATTGAAATAGAACAAACCAAAATGTAACATTACAATATCAAGATTGTCGGTCAAATATAAAGTAAGAAAGATTATTAGAAAGTACAAGCAAATCTTTAACCCTAACACTTATTAAAGTTAAACATTAAAATATCAAGATATTTATCAAGTATAGATTAAGAAGAACAATAAAAAAGTGTTTAAACTAGTTGTTTATCCTAATGAGTGTTCAAGAATAAAGATTAGAGTAGGCATGAATATGATCTAATCCGTTTATCTACTAGACATTAGATGTGATGGTGGTGATATATTAGCAAGCCATGAGAAAAGACCTACCTACTCATGGTAAACATGGAAAGCAAAAGAAAGTAAGAAATAAAAAAATAAAGAAAAATCAAAATTAAAAACAAAACTAGATATGATAAAGACCTATTTATTGATTGTCACGATCAATTACAAGAGTTGTCTTCCTCCTCGTACAAATATAAAAATTCGAAAAGAAAATAGATCTAAAGAAAAACCCTAATTTTGATCTCTAATGTGGAGCTGAGAGATTATAAGAGACTTCAGAGCTTTAAATAGACCTCAAAGCTAATCACACTAGGATACAAATTAGAAGGTTTCCTAATTCAATACAAAAATTCAATCATCCAGTAAGTTGGCGTGTTGATCGCTGAATATGACTCATCACACGGCTGAATTGGACAGAGTGGTAAACATAAGAATTGTAATCCTTCAAGTCTTCTTTTTTTAGCATCTTGAATCATCAGCTTTGAAATCTGTAGAGAAAGTTATGATCCGCATATTAAAGGGTGTACAGTCTGAATCTGAGTCTGAATTGATTTTAAACTCCATTTAATTTGAATTATCTTCCTTATTCCTTTTAAAATTAGTTTTATCCCATTCAACTTTTAGGACTTTATCTTCTGAATTTGAACTTGAATTTAGGAGATGAAGATTAATCCTTTCCTCCTTTTGGATTCAATTTAATTTAAAATTAACTTTAGATAGGATAGAAGCTTTTTCTACTCATTATCTCTTTTTTTATTGAATTTCTACACGCCATGAGCAAAAAGAGGGTTAATACCATTAATTAATAAAGGATGATCAAGGATATATGTATAAAAGTGATGATAAAAATGCAATTTTTGAGTACAATCACACTCCCACACATCTTTTGATCGTCCTCGAGCAAATTTAAAAAAGAAAATCTAAACTAAACTAATCTAACCTAACTCACTTTCCTAGGAATCACGGTTGCACTTAGCACGTGTAACAAGCCGTTATATGTTTCCCTAAAGGACGAGTGCTATCTCGTGAGGGTTTTCAGTGAATTACACCCACAAAATTCATACAGAAAGAAAAACAAAATATTAGTATTTTCGAAATTCATTTTTGAAAGAGAAGAATATTGAAATAATTTTTAGGAAAAAAAGTAATTTATAAGTCTTAAAATTATCAATTATTTATTCCTATACTTAGTCTCGATGCAAAAAAAATTATTATCAATTTAAGTTAGAATAAAAACTGAATTTCTCACTTAGTCTATTACTTTACCCTAAGTCATATGCACCTTATGATCATGAATTTTTAGCTTGGGATTCTTTAATTTCAACTCTTATGCCTTGTATTAATATAATATATCTAGAAGTTTGAAGTATTACCACTTCGTTGCCCTTTAAGCACTTCTTTTTTTTCTTTTTTTAAAAATATAACCTCATCTAATTTTCTTTTGTGTAAGTACTAAGGCTTCTTGAGGTCCTAATACCTAACTTATTGATTATTAGATGTGTTAATACACATCTTATTTTATATATTTTTTCTCTTTGTTTTTTCAAACTTACCTAATTACCTTTCACGTAAATACCAAGGTTTTCTTAGGCCCAAAGCACCTAGCTAATCATAATTAGATTTGTTTATTTTATATATATTTTTTTCTAAGACACAAGAGTCTTTGTTTTGAATCCCAAGTGCGTAAGTGTATAATTCATGCATATTTCATTAAGGTAAAAATATCAGACTAAATTACTTTTTCAATTTTTCCTCCTAAACCTAAAAATCAAACACACATAATCTTATTTTAACCAAGTGTTAGAAATGCTAATTATGATTTTCCTATTCCGTAAAATTAACTTAATTTCTTTCAAAATAAATCAAAATATTGTTTTCTTTTTCAAAAAGTTTTTAAAAGAAAAATTATTAGTATCTACTTATGTTAGTAAACCCTCCCCTACACCTATCTCATGCATTGTCCTCAATGCATGAATAAAATGTAAAGAGGTACACCTAGATATATTTAAGTCTATTTCCTCTAACTCGTTTTTCATCATTCCAATGTATCCTCTTTAGTGGTGAAATTGGAGAGGTCAATCTTTTTTTTTATTTTAGCTCTCATCCTCTCTAACTTGTTCATCACTTTCCCTCTTCCTCCTATTTTACTCTCCACTACTCTTTGCAAATTCATCCTTGTTATCTCTGGTGCAACATGAATCCCCAAAAATATGAGCTCATCCTTATACCATCTCCTCAAACTTGAATTAACTAAATCTTTTGGAGGTATGTAACTAAGGCATCCCCTAATCGAATCATACAAACATTAAGTTCATCTTCAAAAAGGTTTTCAAAACTTGGTCAATTTCAGGTTCTTGATAATTGTAGCCAATTATAAGACGGAATGTAAATGATGATAGAGTGGGGTGGGGATAGTCATGATAATTTTGAAAGAGGTTGATGGATGGAAAGATGGTCTTAACCTATCAAATGAATTTAGTTAGGCATGGGGAATATTTTTTTTATGATTTTCACACAAATAGAGAAAAATTTTAGTTAGAAAATAATGTATATCGTTTCTCTCCCCGGCAACGATGCCAAAATTTGATTGCGAAAAAAATACAAAAAGTATGGAGTGTATGTGAAACCATGGAGTGTATGTGATTGGTTTCAACTCTAAATCTTCGCAATTTACCGATGTAGCAAGAGCTATACCGGTCGAATCTCAGGGAGAAATGCGATGGAAGCTTTTTGGTAATATTGTCTTCTTATTATCTTCTCTATTTAAAGAACTTGAAAAGAAAGGATGAATTGTATGTGGATAAAAAATTAAACTAAAAGAAAGATTCACAGCTTACTAATAATCAGCCACCATACATGCTAATGATAGATAGATAATTAATTCACTTCAAATCCTAAACATGATATTCTACCACAAAATTAAGTAAGATACATGGGACTGAAACTAGGATACGGTTGAAATAGCACTACCAAAATGTAACATTACATTATCAAGATTGTCGGTCAAGTATAAAGTAAGAAGATCATTAGAAAGTACAAGCAAATCTTTAACCCTAACACTTATTAAAATTAACATTAAAATATCCAGATATTTATCAGTATAGATTAAGAAGAACAATAAAAAAGTGTTTAGACTAGTTGCTTATCCTAATGAGTCTTCAAGAATAAAGATTGGAATATGCATGCATATGATCTAATCCGTTTATCTACTAGACATTAGATGTGATGGTGGTGATATATTAGCAAGCCATGAGAAAAGACCTACCTACTCATGGTAAACATGGAAAGCAAAAGAAGTAAGAAATAAAATATATAAAAAGCAAAATTAAAAACAAACAAAGATATGATAAGAGCCTTTTTTATTGATTGTCACGATCATTACAAGAGTTGTCTTCCTTCTCGTACAAAATAAAAATTCGGAAAGAAATAGATCTAAAGAAAACCCTAATTTTGATCTCTGATGTGGAGCTGAGAGATTATGAGACTTCAGCTCTTTAAAGGACCTCAAAACTAATCACACTAGGATACAAATTAGAAGGTTTCCTAATTCAATACAGAGATTCAATCCTCCGTAAGTTGGCGTGTTGATCGCTGAATATAACTCATCAGACGGCTGAATTGAACAGAGTGGTAAACATAAGAATTGTAGTCCTTCAAGTCTTCTTTTTTTAGCATCTTGAATCATCAGCTTTGAAATCTGTAGAAAGTTATGATCCGCATATTAAGGGTGTACAGTCTGAATCTGAGTCTGAATTGATTTTAAACTCCATTTAATTTGAATTATCTTCCTTATTCCTTTTAAAATTAGCTTTATCCCATTCAACTTTTAGGACTTTATCTTCTTAATTTGAACTTGAATTTAGGAGATGAAGATTAATCCTTTCCTCCTTTTGGATTCAATTTAATTTAAAATCAACTTTAGATAGGATAGAAGCCTCTTCTACTCATTATCTATTTTTTAATTAAATTTCTACACACCCATAAGTAAAAAAGAGGGTTAATAGCATTAATTAATAAAGGAATGAATCAAAGATATATGTGTAAAGTGATGATAAAATTGCAATTTTGGAGTACAATCGCACAACTGAACCTTTAGACACTGCTTCTTATCACTAATAAATATATTATCTTACAATACCATTGACTTTTGCGATGGATATCAAGGAGAAAATCTGAACTTCATTTATCAGATAAGATAAGCGGAGAAAAAGTCCTGCTTGATAAACAGGTGCCCTCACCTAATGTCTATCCCATGGACCAAATACACTTATGCATGTACTTAATAGTATATCTTACTTCCTATCTAACAGACATCAGTATTTACACCTTTAGGTCTAAAGATTCTTCGTAGCCTGATGCAACTGTACTTGGATTCCTAACTGAACCACACATTTGGAAGGAACCAACCCACAATATTAACTTACCAATGTGCTTATGTAATTTGCAAAGCCACTCTGTCGTGTGAGACATCTTCAGCCTTGACAACTATAGGAACATCTACCATAACAACTATTTATAGTATGTGGTGTATCTACATTAAAGATTAAACACTTCAAGTGCATGACACATTGTTACCAGAGAAGATGTCACCAGACGTCATACCACTCGCTAACCACTCTCTTGTGGATTTCTGTGTAGAAATAGGATTGTCCAATTCATTATTTATTATTGGTTTTTTTTATGAAAACACCTCAAAGTTTCCTCGATGTTTAAATTAAAAACCACTTACTATTTTTTTCTCATGTTTAGTACCCTAAAGTTTTTTTGATTTTACATATCAGAGAACCAGTTTGGGTTTATGCCGGACGATCGACGACAGAGAGCTATCACATTTGCTTCGTTAACTTATAGAGCGATTTCGAGAGAGGAAGAGAAATTTGTATATGGTCTTTATTGATTTAGAAAAAGCTTATAATAAGGTGCCAAGAGGGGTATTATGGTGAACATTAATGAAAAGGGAGTCCCCATAAAGCATATTGATATAATCAAGGATATGTACGATGGAGTAGTTGCAAATGTCAGAACGTGTGGAGGCATAACAAGTGATTTTTCTAACACAATTGGATTGCATCAAGGACCTACATTGAGTCCATTCTTATTTGTCATAGTGATGGATGAGCTTACTAGAGCTATTCAGGATGAGATACACTGGTATATGCTATTTGCTGATGATATTGTCCTAGTCGATGAGATGAGAGCTGGGGTAAATGCCAATTGGAGTTATGGAGGCAAACTCTAGAATCTCGAGGTTTTAGAATAAGTAGGGCCAAAACAGAGTATACGGAGTGTAAATTTAGTAAACAGGGAATCCGAAATTATAGTATTGTGAGACTAGATGGACAAGAAATACCGATGAGCAATCATTTTAGTACTTAGATTCTATTATCTGAAAGGATAGAGAGATCGATGTGATGTCAACCATAGATCTAAGCCGGCTGGTTTAAATGGAGGGGGGCAACAGGCGTTTTATGTGATCGTAACATTCCGTTATGGCTGAAGGAAAGTTCTATCAATTGCTATTAGGCCAGTTTTGTTATATGGCACAGAAATGTTAGGCTATAAAGAGACATCATACCCAGAAGATGAGTGTAGCAGAGATGCGCATGCTTCGTTGGATGTGTGCTAACACGCGAAGAGATAAGGTGAGAAATGAGGATATTCGTACTAAAATAGGTGTAGCCTATATAGAAGAGAAGATGAGAGAAAATCGCCTATATAATGGTTTGGTCATGTGCGACGTAAACCTACAGATGCATCAGTCCGACGAGTAGAGCGTATCAATTTAAGGCAAGTTAAAAGAGCGCATGGGAGACCGAAGAAACATGGATGGAGGTATACGACAAGATATGGAGGCTAAAGGTATTAGCGAAGGCATATTGCTCGATAGGAATTAGTGGAGAAAGCTGAATCAATTGTCCGATCCGGCGTAATTCTCTTTTAGTTCATGTAGCCTACCCCAAATACTTGGACAAATGGCTTAGTTGTTGGTGTACATATTAATACCTTGTAGTTATTTTCCTTCCGGTTGAAATTCAATGACCCTTTTGTCCTCTTCTTATTCCTCCAACTTCATCTTCTTTTTATTAAACCCTAATCCTATTCATGAATCCCGCTTCTTCCTCCCTTTTCCTCCTATGCAGACCATCTTTTCCTCCACTACCATTCTATTTTTTGTTGTTTTCTATTCAACTTCTTCAAATTTCTTTTCAGAAACCTAATCCAAACAATGACCTTAAAATAAATACCACCACCTCCATAACCCTTACCCACTTCCTCTCCACCCTTTAATAGCAACGACCTCCAACATCTCTAGAATGCTTGAACCCAATTGAACCCAATTGAAGCATTTCTTCTCTCTCGACTACCACTGCCATCATCTTCTCCCTCCTCCACTAGGACCATCACCATCACCTCTTTCACCTTGGCCTTTGTCTTTCTATGATTGTCACTACCCCTTTCTACAATTAGGGTTTCTACCGTAATCTGGGAAGAAGAAGCAAGGTCAATTTGAGATTATAATTTTTTCAAAGTGGTATATTAGAAAAATAAGAAACGTTTAGGATATTAAATATGAGAAAAAAATAGTATGAGGTATTACATGACAGAAAATGATACGGAGTATTAAACTTAAATTTGAGAACTTTGAGGTATTTTTCACCAAAATAAACCTTTATTATTTTTCTTAAGTCACAGAGATGGCATAAAGGGTTGATTCATGATAAAGTCTACATCTTCAGGTCATAATACCCAAGAAAGATAATGTAAGCATTAAAATGCACTGTAAATTTTATATGACTCATCATGGCATTCCTCATAACATTTCAATGATGCTCACTCATATAAATGAACCAGTATATATTTGGGGAGCAATAGTTTATCAATATTTTCAGTTATTGCACCATCATTAAAGAGAACATCCTTTGATAGAGAGAAAACACACACACACACACACACAGCATCTTGATGTTCTTGTCTACCACACAATTTGTTGTTATCTTCCATGTGAGAAGTATTACATGCTTTGCATAAATTTTTGACCTAACTAATTACACTTCCGGATCAAAGTTAACTTAGACAGTGCTCAATTATATGATCCGTCATGTGAAAACTCATTTTTCAGTTTCACAGACGAGTAAGTGTGTACTTTGGGAGGCAAAGAGACCATTTCGCTAGTTTAAGTTTGTGCCTTCTACAGAGCTGATTCTCAGATACACCACTAATAAAGCCCCTAGTTAGCCACTTGATAGTACAATTAACCACTTCCAAACAAGATTCGTTGTGATTTATAATTATAGCTTTGCGCCTATTCATTGAGTGACTTTTAAATTTCCAGATAAAGCCAATATAATACCAATGCGAGCAGGGGAGCAGACCACACTGTGTGTTTGGCTCCATGAAACCCTTCTTTCATTTTGAGGATTTTGATGTTTGTTGTTTGCAACCTTATGAAACCGGTTTCATGGTTCAAATTTGATGGGCCATGCCTTAACGCATAAGTTTCATCGTTTGGGTTCACTCTTTTTGAAGTGATACCCATTAACTTCACTAGAAACAATAAATAATTATTTTTTTAATGAGAACGAGAGGAAACATACTTGAGTGTCCTCGAAGAATACTGAAAAAAAAAAATAGTAAGTTTCACCTGGAGCCTAAAGTTTGCCAGATGAGAATTCCAACCCATAAACAATGGTATCATGATGTTCCATGTCATGAAAACTAGTCTTGGTTTCATCAATTTCACTGGGTTTCATGTATCACACACATACTTTTGAAATAACAACAGGAAACAAGGATTCTTGCATGGTTTCAAAAGCAATACATATTAACATTTCCATGCAAATTAGATGAGTCAAACAAAAATGCATATGATGCATCAAGTCATCTCATTATAGAAGAAATAGAAAACTAGTTCAGATTATAATCTACGACTATCAAAACTCATTGTACAATTAGGTAGAAGTAATGCATACATATACATAACTACGCATACATAAACTAAACTATGCAAAATACATTTCTCAGGCTAGCATAGAATTTCTAGGGAAACGGGGTGCTTACCACTAAAAATACACTGTCCGATAAGAAAAACAACTGATCAACCATGGAAGTAATTCAGTAAATTAGTCGATAAAAGCTTCCAAACATCAGTAGGCTTCATCAAAAGAACAACCAATATGATATGCAA